>JAJONR010004669.1:0-48788 GCA_029582245.1 Solanum etuberosum | reverse complement strand
ATATTCATCATGTAAATCATTATAACATAATAGAACCATCACTTAGGCAACCCTAAGTTATACTTGTGCAATGTATGAATGGCATCCCATAATACCACTCATGCTAAGTACCCCTTTGAGGCCACCATAGTCATGTTCACCATTCTTTGATCCCATCTTTAGTTAATACTCATAGACAAGGAACATTCACATTTAATAAGTCATATCAAGGAAAGCAACTCATATCAACAATCCAAGTTAAGCATTCATCAATACATTTAGCCTTTATGTCATTATTCTCATTAGCATCATTATAAACACATACATTTCATTAGACATTATGACATTTGAGGAACACACCATAGCCACTCTCAAAGCTTACTCGTGCAAAGCATGAATGGCATTCCATACTACCACCCACACTTCATAGAACCTCTTGAGTAACCATAGCACATAACTCACCTGATGGGAATAAGCCCTAACCGACATAGACCATGTGAGAAAATCATGGAATTCGGTGTCATGTACCACACCGAAAAGAGTTGGTCTACTTGCCTAAGGTATAATCGGTAATTTAGCTTAGGTGGATCCACTAGCTAATATCCTATGTGGGCACATAGTTATGGGATAAGGAAGGTGTTACTAGAAACCCGACCTAACATAGAGAGAGCTTCCACCTTACAATATCCACTCGGTGCTAAGCATTAAATTCCCATAGAGTAGTTCATTCTCTTTCAACATTATTACACATGAGAGGGATTCCATTGGCCTACTGACCCAAGGTACATTATTACACACATGAAAGGATGCCACTAGCCTACCGATTCAAGGTACATTATTAGGATAGCTCATTGAATCCTCATGAAAGGGCTACCATTTGGTCTACCGATTCAAGGTTCATCATTATAGTAGTTCATAGACTCATCATGAAAGGGCTACCATTGGTCTACCGATTCAAGACAAAGCCTAGAATACTTCATTAATCATTTATGAATGGGATGCCATTGGCCTACCGATTCAAGGTTCATCAAGTCAAGATACTTTAAATTATACAAGAAGAGGATGCCCTAAGCCTACCAATTCATGGTACATTATACATTGAGGAAACCTTCACAACATGTAATCATCATTCACAAGTGTATAATGGAGAATAGCCTTTCAACAACAACACAATTGCATTATACTCATGATCACATTACTTTCAATATATTCACAAAGCATGTACATAAGCATCATGATTATACAAAATATCACAATTTACCCTTAAAGGACCATGAATCATAATTCACCAACACACCTAGAATTACTACAATTAGGCAAGGATAATAACATGATTCAAGTAATTAAACTACTACAAGAACCATTCCATAATATTCATCTTACTATAATTCACCCACATCACAAAGTCATAAATTAGGGTTATGGGGAATTCATGGATTCATGGGAGAGTTTATCATAAAACCACCATAAAACAAAAATTCATTCATAATATATGATAATTAAATCATTGAAAACATTTTTAGGAAGAATCCATGACTTGGAGTGAAAACCCTAGGTTTTGGAGAATTCCTTCTTTGAAATAGAAAGTTTGAGGACTCCATGGAAGAAAGCTTTCCATGAATCAAGACTACCATACCTTAGGTGAAGAAATCAAACCAAAATTGTGTTAAAAACCTCGTGAAGTGGCAGCCTTGGGGCTTACTGCCTCACCAACCACGGGTGGTACCACGACTCGTGGTGGCCACCACGGGTCGTGAAGACCCTCGTGGTCATGGTGGGCAGTGGCTAAGTGTTTTCTTGACAGCCTTGCCCCCCTAGCCATGACCCTCACCCAAAATCCTTGGCCCTTGTCCTTAACCCTTGACGTTAACCCTCACGTTTAGGCTCTAATTTAACCTACTAATTTCTGAGGTGTTACATAGGATTGATGAATTATGATTAGAATTGCTTAAGAATAAAGCATAGATGATGATCATGACATGTTGTGCTTTGAGAATAAAGCTTATGATGTGAATTGTTGGTAATTGATGTTATTGTTGAGGAAGGGATACTTCCCACATGAATTGTTTAATTATGAATGTATGAATGTATGAATGTGAAAAGTTTACTCACATGAATGATTCTAGGTTTGAAAGAATTGCTCACCCAAAATGAATCTAGACTAAAAGATTATGTAATTGATGAGGCTAGAGGCGATTACCCTTGACCTCCATATGAAAGGATATGAGGTGATTCCCGTATTCCTTAGAATTGAACAAGTGGTGAGTCCCCACGTTCTTATTATGATTAATGGACAATGAGGCGAGTACCCGTGCTCCTTCTAAAATTATGTGGAGGTGAGTACCTGTGTCATATGATGAGATTGTGGAGGCAAGTACCCACAAACTAAAAGTAAGTAAGGCAAGAGGCGAATACCCATTAGCCTTTGTAAGTTAGGCAAAGAGGCGAATCCCCATGTCTTTAAAAGTAGGTATAAACTATGTGAATTGTCTTATGAAGAATGAATAGCTTGGATTGTTGCTTGATATGCCTTCCATGAGGTAAGTTGACTAGAGGTGGATGACCCAAGTCTTAACTAAGGCTAAGTAAGGTTGCTTGAGAAGTATTTCTTTCTTATTATACGCATTGATTATGACTATGGTTTGTATTGACTAACCATGATGTTTATGTTGTTTATGCTAGCTATCATATTTAGTACATGATTGTACTAACGCATACTCTTACCTACATTCTTATCAAATGTAGGGTCCGGCGATATAGATTCTCACACTCATGGCTAGCTTCATTGTTGATCAAGGAAGTGAAGATTTGGTGAGTCCTCATTGTGTTCGAGGATGTGATCACTCCTTTTCTCTTATGTCTTGGACTATTGTATGGGCTGTGACCCAAGACTTTATTCATGTTGTTTAGATGGTTTGAGACTATGATATTAGACTTCTTCTAGTTTTTATAAAAGACTTTGATTGTATTGAAAAGTTTTAAATTCCCACACAATTCTATTACTTTATGTTATGATATGCTAAGTAGCTTGTATGAGGCCTCCCGGGGTCTTATACACCTTGTTACATCTAGGGGTACCCCCCGGGTCGTGATAATTACTTGAGTCTTGAAACAAGTTATTAGAATTTGTAGAAGACTCCTCAAAAGACTCAAAGGGACTTTCTCAAAAGTTCCGAAAGAACCCTCAAGACTTGGCTCTTAACTCTACTTTGAATTTGAATTATGAATTCAAGGTTATGATTTATGATAGGAAGGATATCGTGAGGGTTAAATGAGTTTTAGATAGTTAATAATGAGAAACGGTTGAAAAACACTATCTAGGGAGCAAGTTCGCGATGCGGAGATGAATTAAAATATTTGGTCACAAAATAATTTTTGAAACAGTGGAATCCGCGTTCTCTCCGGGACGCGGAGAGGGAAATTTCACTTCTGAGGAACAGGTCCGCGACGCGGACCTGGTCCTTATTTTTTGTCCGATCTTTTCTTACTCGTTTTTCGACCCTAATTTGCCTAAAATCAAATGGTTTCTTTCCCAATTATTTAGATTCGAATACTCAACTTATGTACACGATAATCTACTCCAAACCACCCTCAATTCACTAACTTTTATCTCAAGAACTCATCAAACCCATCCTAATTCAAGAACGGAAACAGTACTTTCAAGAAACAAATCAAGAACTCAAATTCTTCAACTTCAAGAACGAAACTTCACTGAAAATAACATGATTGGCGTGTGGGTGAACAAACCCAACACTATGGAAGCTTACATACCTCATAGGGATCAAACCCATGGCAAAAATCCGTAACGAAACTCAAGAATCTCGACGAACGCTTTGAACCCTTCCTCTTTTCTCCCCTTTTCTCTTCTTGGACTCTCTTCTAAAACCCTAAGCATATTGGGGATGAATAAAACTGATTATAATCTGTTTATACCCCTAAATTATTTCTAAAAATGAATTAAATCTAATTGGATAAGGAAAAGACCAAAATACCCCTCATATTTTTGGGTAACTTTCCTTAACTGGACAACCTGACTTCAAAAGGGCATATCTCACTCATACGAGATCGAATATTAGAAAACTCAGTGGCGTTGGAAAGATAATTCAAAGACCTTTTATTTGATATATTATGAGCCACCTAACTCATCTTGTACTGAAAATTATGGTCGTTTGAAGTTTACTCAAAACTTAAAGGAACCTAGGAATGACTTGAATGAATTATCTTTAGTTCTTTTTTGGAACTTAAGGTGCTACATCTAGTGACCTTAACACTTAAGAAAAATTTAAATTCCTTGGTAATAACATACTTACTACGAAGGATGGTTCAAGTCTTAGCTCAAAAATTTTCCAGGGTGTAACAATAAACCAAACGAAGATTGATGAAATATTTATATACCAAAGTCATACAAAAAATACTACACATACAAATAAGAAAATGTATTCTTACTAAGAAGAAATGGAACGAGTTTCAAGAAGTCAGAATTTTTTGACAAATCCGTAATGTCGCATCACCTCCGTAAGTGTGATCTTATTTTTGTAAATCTGATTTCAGTAATCAACATATTAGTAAGGTCACTGATTACTTCATGTCCTTCATCATAATTTTCATCTACAACTCCACCAGAAATCATTCCTATCAAGCGGATTGATTTATTTGAATATAAATCCACATTTGTTAGTGGTCTACTAACATCACAATCTCTTTTATCCACAATAACTCCAAATTCTGGATTATTCATAGACATATTCTTCAAAGTTATGCACAATGGATATTTTGTAAAGAAATCAACATTAACTTTCTTTTGATCCAAAAATACTTGCACACCCACATCATCATGGATACAAACCAATGGGCATCGATCATTAATAGTAGCATCTATTTCAAGTTGCGAAGTTATCGCATTTACTAGCCCACTATATAGACTGGAAGATTGATAAATAATTCCCTCCATCAGAAAATCAACATATTTGCATGTTCAATAAAAAAATCACTGTATCAGTCTTACATCATACAAAAGAAAAAATACATGTGTTATATTTGTATACAAACTTTATACAATTCTTATTCACACATTTCATACATACTTTTACTCAATAGTCATCAATTATACATACCAATATCATGCCAATAGGAATACCAAAATAATTTCAACTTATAAATATTAATTGTAATTTCTTAATTAAACAGTATACCAAATTCATTACATTATTATTATCAAATTACATTCCATAATAATGCCAAAAAAAATCCATTCAAACCAGAAATCATACCATAAAACATTATAGAATAGAGTATACACATTTCATACATTTTTTTGGCACACTTTTCATACATATATCATGCTAACATTATTACCATTTCATCCCATAAATCGTAATTTTTCTCACAGCAGAATCATGCCAATATAATACAAACATAATACTAATTTTAACAATTAATTGTCAGTTATTAAGTAAATAGTATACGCATTTCATTCAAATATAATTCCAAAATCGTACAAAAAAAATGGTATAAACAGTATACCAATTACAAATAAATTTTATTTATTTTTTTCTTACCAGAAACCTTAAATTAAAAAAAAATCATACCAAAATCTATTCCAGTTTCAAATTTTTTTTTATGTATTCTCAAAAAAATAATGTTCATACAAAAAAAGTCACAATTAAACTCTATTATACACAAACAAAATCTGAAAATTTCCTTTCCAGTATCATTGTTCTTAATTATTATTTTTACGTTTGAGTAGTTTAACAATAAAAATAAAAATTCGCAAAGAACACTAACTTGGAGGATCCCACCTACCACCATGTTTTATTAATATTGATAAGAAGCCGTCCATTACAACAAAATGAAGATTATTGAATAAAAATGAATTAGAACTAGTTGTGAGTGACGAAAATTACAGAAAAAATTGAGAGGAGAGAGAAACGTTTGAACAAAAGAAGGAAATTTGTTTTTGAACGAAATTTAAATGATTTGAGTTAAAAAAAGAAAAACAAAATATTCCTTTTTTTTTTGAATCTCTTAATTTTATGGCACATATTAATTATCATTAATGAATTCAAATTAATGACTAATAATATATCCATTTTTTACCTTATATTTTTTTCAAAAAAAATAATTTTACTGTTATTTTAAAGCATTTTTTATTTTAATAAAATGTTAGAACCTGCAATTTTTTATTGTTACAACTTGAAAGAATTATTATACTGTCATAACTTGAAATTATTAGTCCTATATATGTCAATTATGAAATTTTCACATTTTTTTTTCATAATTTTCATTATTCCCTACCATTCCAAAATATTTTCAAAACCTATTATTTTACTCTCAAACCCAAACTTCCGGATATATAACCTTACACTCCCAAAAACGTTTCTCTTCCTTAATTTACTCCATTAATCTCTACCTATTTTCACTCTCACAATCTTATCAGTTAATTTCATCCTTACAATTTGAAATTCAAAATCGTTCTCTCTCCAATCAAATCAATTTCAACTTCTTGAATAGGTAGTTTTCGTCTTCCTTGTTTCTGTCCGTTCATCCTTATTTTTTTTCATCATATATTTACTGATACTTATGGATGATGCTTCTTCTTTTAGTATTAGGGTTACTCAATTAGTTTCAACTACTCAAGATATTGTACATCGTGTCTTTGATTCTAACGATGAAGATGTTGTTGGAAATAGATCTAACCAAAGAAACGATCCATGAAGAATCTTGAGTTGGGGAAGGCAAAATCGAAGAATGATGCATCTTCACTCCCATCTTTACCAAAGTTACAGATTTTCAATGTATCTTGTTTATTTTATTTCTTAAATTAGCCTTTGTTAGTGGTATGAAATTTCTGATACATCAAAGCTACAATAGATTATGTTTTATGCAATGCATCATGTATATATTTATTACATTGATACATAACCATAATATTTTTGAATATTCAACTAGTAGGTTTCATGTTAAATACTTATGTACTTGATACATAAGTAATGCCTAATTATCATTTACAATATATCAAGTTTTATAATGTATGTCCAATATTTTTTTAATTTTAAAAGGATATATATAGTAATAAATCAGTTTTTTGTTGTGTATCAAGATTACGCAATAATATTGGTACATAAATCATAATGTACTATAACTGATACATATTAATGACTAATGTGTATCACACGTATCTGATACACATTAATGGTCATGATACATTTATACAAATTACTGCTAAATACTCATTCTTTAGAAATGATATATTCATACAAACTAACACTACATGTATTTGATACTTAATATCTATCACACAGTAATATTTCAATATAAAACCAAACACTTTACAAGCAATCTTTACTTCTCTAATGTATCTATAAGATTGCCGTACTGATGAGTCGGGGATTTCGACTCATTTAGGGCTTAATATCTAGAGTTTTAATGTCCTCAATGCCTATTTTATGCTCTAAATTGATGTTTAAAAGCTAATTTGCAACAATAAAGGAAAAAGAGCAACACAAGGACATTACCGAAAAAAAAGAGTTAAAAAGCTGAAAAGGCTGAAGAAAAGAAAGACTGATGATCGCCAAAGACACTCGGCGATTCACCAAGTGGTTCTTCAGCTCGCCAAAAGTTCTAGCAGGCCAACCCTTGGACAAAGACAACTCAGTGACTAAAAAGGTAAATCGGTGAACCGCCAATTGGATCGGTGGAGGAAGTTCTGATCGCCTAAAGTCATAGAATGGATGAGTGAAAAATCCAAGTCAAGAAGGCGACAAAAAAGATAATTTGGCACATCGCCGATCTGTTCGGCGATACTCAACTTATTTCACCGACTGGTCCTGAAATTAAATGCGACTTTAAAAAGAGAGTTTAGGAGTTCTGAAATTTTGGGCGATAGTTTTGAGTTTTTGAGAGTTCCTACATTGGGCTTTTGATCCCTAACTATTCTTTAGGTTTTTGAGTAGATTATTAGGGTTTTATTATTTTGGAAGTTAATTAAAGCACTTGGAAGACTTGTAGATCGTTACCCAAGCTAATGGAAAACTTAGTTGGTAACCATTTCTTGACTTTTTCTATGTGTAGCTAAAACCTCCATTCTTGGGGGTGTGATTATGTGATTGAATGCTTAAATTAGCTTATGGTGTTAGTATTTACTAATTTAATTGTTGATTTGAAATGGGTTCAATTAGTAGTTGAGTTTTAATTGATGAATTTTAGTTGCAAATGCAATTCTAGCATGGTATTCTAAGCTTGCTTGAGAAAGAGGTTTTAGAGTTAAAACTATTAATTGATGATTATAGTGATTGGGTTATTATGGACTTAGCTTGAGAAAGTAGGTCTAAACGCAATCCTACCAATCTAGCTTGAAAGAGTAGATTAATTGAGGTATTAGGATGATTATCTTGGTTATGCTTGTCGAGGTTCGAGAGAACTCGCTTGATTCGTGATAGTTGATTAGAAATGGCTATTACACCTAAAGCTTAGCCTACCCACTAAGATTCAATAACTTTTAGTAAATGTTAATCACCCATATAGCGAAATTGGTGTTCAATTGATCACATCCCCAAGGATCCCTCTCTACTTGATTACCCCGTATTTTCGTAGTTGTTAATTGATCACTCTAATCCCCCAATTGACATTAATTGTCAAACCCCTTTCATTTACTTTAAGTATTTCGAAAATGTCTACTTCTACAATCTATTAGAACACTCATTTCACTTCGTAATTGAATTCTTTACTGTATCACTCTCTATGAGATCGACCCCAACTCTTCATTGGGTTTATTCTTGATTGCGACCGCCTACACTTAGAATCAGATGAAGTGTAGTTGAGCGTTATAAAAAATAGCGCCGCTACCGGGGACTGGTGTTTAGAATTCTTTTAGTGAAGTTTAGTCGTAAACTGATCATGCTGTAGTTGAATCATCTTATTTTTGTGTTTTGTTGGCTGCTCTTGAACATGTGAAGAGATGAGTCTTAACGGGAGCAACGCTAGCTAACTTGGGCATAGTGATGACATCGGTAACTTGCACGATGTTAATGAAGATCAGTTGGGAAGTGCGGGTGCTATTCGATTGCCTCCGGTTGTGGGCAATGCGGTGTTTCATCTGACTAGCACAATGTTGCAGCTGTTGCAAATGAAGGGTCTATTCAAAGGTTTAGCTACTGAGGATCCTCATGACCACATCTAAACATTGTGGATGTGAGTGGGCCATTTTCCTTCAAGAACATTTCTCAAGAGTCAGTCCGACTTCATTTGTTTCCCTTTTTCCTAATGGGGGAAACAACGAGGTGGTTGGCTGAATTACGAAGGGATTCGATCACTTCTTGGGAAGAGCTCACAGATGCATTTTATGTAAGGTTTTTCCCTCCCTTGAAGATGGTGACTTTGAGAGATAATATTCAGAACTTTAAGAGAGTGGATGGTGAACCGATTCATGAGACATGGCTGAGGTTTCAGAAGTTGCTGCTCTAATGCCCAACCCATGGACTCCCGAACAATATGTTGCCACAATATTTCTACCGGAGTCTAGATTCAATCAACAAGGATGTGGCTGACCATCTTGTTCGAGGAGGAATCATGCAACAACCGTTTGAAGTAGCATCTACTCTCCTTGATGAAATGACAAAGATCAACCGTGCTTGGTACACTAGGGAGGATTAAATGTCTCCTTTGAACTTCGGGTTGAAAAAGGAGAAAATCAAAAAAGACCAAGAGCGGGATGCAAACATGGCCAAGATGATGACCCAAATAGACCTATTATCCAAACACATCATGGGTAGTGGTTCAAGGCTTTGCATGCAATTGGAGTTAATGGAGTGAATCCCGATGAAGCGCAATTTTAAGCTATGTACAATGAGGAAGTTCACTTCTTATCAAATCAGAGGAGGTTTTCGCCCGAACAATCCAAGGCCGGGTAGGAACCAAGGCTGGAATAGGGATCGTGATGACGGTTGGAGAGACCAAGATAGGGAATGGCGTGACCGTGGTACAAATTGGAAAGAGAGGGACGGTGAAAAAGAGAGATATGTACCTCCCCACGAGCGTCAAAAGCCAAAGGAGCAAAGGTATGATCCTGAAAACTTCTGCACTAAAGATATGCTTGCACACATTCTAAACAAAGTGGAAGGATTAGACAAAGTGCTAAAGGAAATGAAAGATGACGTCTCATCTTTGAACCAAACAATTACCTCACATTTGGTATCGATTAAGCAGCTGGAAGCACTAATCGGTCAAATCTCGACTCATTTAAATCCAAGACCATAAGGGGGTTTACCGAGTGATACCATGGCCAACCCAAAGAATGAAGTTTGAAAGCATGTCTTCGTCGTACCACTACGTTAAATAAGAAGCTTCTTTGGAGGCAACCCAAGTTTTTAGTTTTTATTGTTGTTGTTTGAATAACGGGTGTGAGATGTGCAGGTTGAAAATTTGAAATTTTGGAAAATAGGCAATTAGGTGAGCCCAGGCACCGGTCGGCGACTCACCGAACAGGTTTGCGAGCCCGATTTGGATCGCCGTTTTGACCAATTGAATGGCTTGGGTTTCCATAAGATTCAACAGACAAAAGTACCATTCGGCGCATTGCCGAGTGGTCGGCGACATAAGTGAATATGCTGACTGGCGCGCAAACTGAAGGGTCAAAAAGGGATCTTAACCGTTTTGAATTCAAATTTCCATTTATTTTCATATTTTCCAACTTTTACACTCTTGCACTCCATTTATCGATTATATTTTTGCTCGTTGTTTCTGTGTGGGGATTAACTACTCGATGGGATTTTGCGTTTTTGCATCCGTACTCGCTAGCCTAACATTTATCTATCTACTTTTGAGGTTGGTGTCCCAAACTCAGCTTAGTTTTGAGTAGTTTTCGATGTATTTTCATAATATTGTTGAATTAATTGCTTAATATTGTGTAATTCATTGATCGTAAGTATGGGCTACTGTTGTTTCATGTTTTTGTTTGTATTTAGCCCTTGGTTGTTGAGTTTTGTGTTTTAAATTGATTGAATTCGTGGGTTTGCATTATTTGTGTGTTTTGTCTGTTGTGGGTGAAGTCTGAGTAACCCGAATTGTACTGAGCGACTATTTTTGCCCAATGATAGAGCGGGTGACGTCATTCTTAAGGGCGAAAGACATCAATTCATAAATTTTGGCCAAATCAGGGGAAGTCTGAGTACCCCGAAATAATTAGTGGTATGGGTCTGGGCTTAATTGCATATAATATGTATTTAATTTCATTATCGTGGGCTGCAGGTTGGAAACTGGAGGTTGGGGTCCAAATCTGGCACGAAGGACCTTTCGACGAGCTTAGTCGAGCTTGCCGAATGGTTCGGCGGTTTGCCAAGTGACTCCTGGATCGCCTTTTTGTTCTTCAATTTTGATGAAATGTTTCTGTAACATTCGGTGATACGCCTGAGCTCACCGAGTTCACTCGACGACTCACCGAATATCTGTTAGATTGCCCTTCTAAGTCCCAAATCTTAGAAAATATTCTGTAACATTCGGCGAGCTACCTTTAGTTCACCGAATGGTATCGGTGATTCACTGAAAGGCCCTGGACATCGCCGACTTGTTTTGATTTCTTAGAAATTCTATTCTGGAACATTCGGCGAGCCCGATTTGGTTCACCGAACTACTCGGTGAGTTTTCCTGCAGTTTTTATACTTTGTTATTTTTTGAACTATTTCTAACGTATTGGTTTATTCTATGTTGTTTTGCAGGTATGGACAGACCAAAGGTGCACGAAAGAAATGAAGCACCCCGAAAGAGAGCACGAGGATAGTAATCAACGAGGGTGTTGCGCCCTCGCGAACTACACAGGCAAAGCTTCCTCCAACAGGGGGAAAGGAAAGGGCAAAGGGCCTGTTGAGCCAAGCCCAGCGGAAGTTAGCTCAGACAACATGAGTATCAATGACACCCACCTCACCACCTTGGAGTCTGAAGGTGAGGGCAACTCGGGGTCTAGATCACCAGTCTCCATATCTGAGCCGAAGGATGATGAGGCGTTATAGAGGAGGAGAGCGGAGCTGCGATCTAAGGCACTCCATGACCCGACCAGGATCCTGGTGACCCTTACACCTACTCCACCTCCAACAAAAGAAGTTGAGCAGGAACCTCTAGTACCCCCGGTACAAGCACCACCACCTCGATCACTGAACAAACTGAAGGCTGCCGGGGCTGAGGACCACTCTGGAAGAGAAGCGTCTGTCTATGGATGGTGTGGTGGACAGGTACCTGGAAGTGTGGAACACTATAAAGTTCCACAAGTTTGAGATCTTTACCAGGCCCCGGGGCTCCTACATTCCTTCTTGGGTTCGAGAATTTTATACTGAGTATGGGAAGTTAGTACCAAAAGGGAAGAAGAAGGCAAGCTCGTTTGCACTGGTGGATCATGTACTGGTGCGGGGAAGAAGAGTTAAATGCAGTAGCACCGACATCAATGAGGTGCTGGGGTATACTACCAATGTCACCATGTGTAGGTCGATCAGATTCAGAAAAAGACTCTGGATGATTTGAAGGGGTGGCTGGCTCCTCTTATCTCCAACACCACACCGCTATGGATAGAGCCGGGAGTTCAGATAGAGAAGAAGGACTTGAATGTGGCTGCCCAGTTTTTGTTCGGCTTTATCAGCAACACCTTTATACCTTCACAAAATGAGTTTATACTCCGGCATCTGAAGGCTGCTTTTTTTAGGGTGTATCATTGACCGAGATAGACTAAATCTTGGACTGATTATCGAGTAGGATATGGCCATGAGGGCCAAGTAGAGTCAAACTTCACTCCTATTCCTAGTATTGATCACGGAGTTGTGCCGGCATGCCTGAGTGCCATTGGTGGAGAAGACGGATGTGGAAGTGACTCCCTCTTCCTCTACTGACATCCGGAAGATCGAGGCTGAGTACACCAGAGATGAGGCCGAGAGGAGGAGAGATGCACCGGTGGACACTTCCTCGGTGGTTGATGTGGAGATGTTGCAGACGGACACAACCACTCCTTCTCAGGCCGGTGAGCCTCCAAGTACCCCTGGAACTTCTACTTCTGTTCCTTCTAGTTCTGCTGCTGCTACTACTTCCACTACTGTTGCTGCTGTTTCTGCTTCCCGGCCCCTATTGACCTAGGCTATGCTATTCAAGATGGGCCACCTGACCCAATCTGCTGATGTTGGTGCCTCCGGGGTAGAGGTTGTTGTCCCTCGAATGATTGAGAGGGCCATTGCTGCTACCTTAGCTCCTATCCAGGATGACTTGAGAGAGCACCGGAGCTGATCATTGTGTATGGCTTAGCATTGATGCCCTCACGGTGAGAGTGGAGGCATGTGAGCAGAGTAGGAGCCAGTTTGAGGATGTGACGGCCTTGAGAGCTGATATTACTGGGTTGAGACGTTATGTGGATGAGCTGAAATCCATGGATCTGTCTATGTTCTTCGGAACGGTGGACCTTCCCAAGGTCCCGAGTTTAGAGTTTCCAGCCATTTTCTAGATCCTTCCGTCTATTATGACTAGAGATGTTGTTGTAGCTGATGAGGATGCCGAGTCGGATGCTCCTGAGACTGATGTGGAGGATCTTGGTACATGAGATGCAACAGTGTACGATGACCTGGAGGACTTAGAGGGTGCTATGGTACAGACAAATGTGGAGGCCTCTCTTTGGGATACATCTATGGTGGGCTCCAGTGGAGAGAAGGATGGAGCAGAGCCGAACACTGATGCCTAGATTGAGGGAGTCAAAGATAAGGAGAGTTCGCCTCAGGCTTAGCCTGACAGGGGGATCTTGACTATGCTCGATTTTATTTTGAGACTTTCTTTTTATTTCTTTTATATTGAGGATAATTGTTTGTTTTATTTGGCGGGGTGATGTATCTTCATACCTGCCCCTTTTGGGTTGTTTTGTGAATATTTTGATTTGTGATGGCTTGATATGCTTATACTGTGTGATATTGGTTTTTAATGTGAATGTTGCTGGGTTTTTGATACGATTGGTTTTTATGTGAATATTGGTTTTTTATCCAAAATTTGAAATTCCACCTCTTGATATTTGTGAATGTGGTTGTTCTCTTGCATATTTGAGTATCGGTTGTGATCAATACCGATGACTTGAATAGTGTTCTTGATTGAACAGTATATTTGTGCAATTCTAATGAGGTAAATTTGAGTTGCATAAGTCATGTGTGAACTCTTAGAATCTCATTGTGACTGGCCGGTTTTTGAAATGAATCATGTGATCATCGTTGCACGCGAGCTAAAATTGTAGAATCTTATTTGATGATTGTGTTGAATTCCATGTGTGGTGAGATTGCCTTGAAATATGTGCTTGGTAATACCTAGAACTTACTCTGTTAGTCAAATTGATTAATGTAAGCGAATGATAGAGATGATCTTAGGCAATTTCTGGAGAGTGAACCAAATTGCTAGTATACTTTTTTGTGACCACCTTGTGAGAGTGTGAACCTAGATTGGCACCATTTGAGCCTATCCTTTTATTTGAATGAAACATAAACACCTTTGACCTCTTTGTCCCATCACATATAACTTTCACGAAGCATTTGTCCATTTGAATATCCAACTTAGGTCAAAAGCCTAAGTTGGTGGTGTGGTGAAAAAGGAGAAAAGTCAAGAAGTTTGTGAAAATTTTCCCTTGATGGATTGTGTTGAAAACGATGGAACCCCTCCATATAAAAAAAGAGAGAAAAAAAGAAAAGAAGAAAAAAAGAGGATTGTTGCAATAAAGTTTGTGCAATGGACAAAAGAAATGGGGTATCCAAAGAATCATGCTTGGGTGGTTTGTGAAAATCAAAAAAAGTGAAATAGATGGAGGAAAGGTGAAATACAAGCCATGCTTCATGAAGGTAGAAGTCACTAATCCAAAATGATCATACCTTAACCCTCAGCCCCATTACAAGCCTTGAAAGACCTTTGTGATCTTGATTGAGCTTAATGTCATGTTGATTGGAAAATACGGGCAAGCCTATGGGTAGAATCGTGCATGTGTTTGTCTTTGAGAGTGTGAGAGTTGTTTTTGATTCCTTAATTCTGAAATTTTGAAGAGATTTTTGTGAGCATGGAATCATTTTTGTTGTGAGGGCATTCAAATGCTTTGAGTTTGAATTTGCATTTGAAGCAAGCATTGTGAGCTTGAGTTCTATTTGATAATGGCTAGTCACATTTTGAAACTTATAGTGCACAATTGAACATTGCATGGGTAGATTGAACCTCTTGTGTGCATTTATGTTGAGTCTTGAGTAGCACTTTTTGTAGACATCCCTATTGAACTGATTGATCTTCTGTTTTACTTGAGGACAAACAAAAGTTTAAGTTGGGGGTGTTGATGAGTCGGGGATTTCAATTCATTTAGGGCTTAATATCTAGAGATTTAATGGCCTCAATTCCTATTTTATGCTCTAAACTGATGTTTAAATGCTAATTTGCAGCAATGAAGGCAAATGAGCAAGGAAAGGACATTACCGAGCAAAATGGAGTGAAAAATCTGAAGAAAAGAAAGACTGATGATCGCCAAAGACACTCGGTGATTCGTCGAGTGGTTCTTCAGCTCCCCAAAAGTTCCAGCAGGCCATCCCTTGGACAAAGACAACTCGTCGACTAAAAGGGTAAATCGACGAACCACCGACTGGATCGGTAAAGGAAGTTCTGATCGCCTAAAGTCACAGAATAGATGAGTGACAAAGCCAAGTCAAGAAGGTGACGGAAAAGAGAATTCGGTGCATCACCGATCTGGTCGTCGATGCTCAAGTTATTTCACCAACTGGTCCTGAAACTGAAAATCTGGACGAGAATAAATGCAATTTTAAAAAGAGAGTTTAGGAGTTCTGAAATTTTGGGCGATAGTTTTGAGTTTTTGAGAGTTCCTACATTGGGTTTTTGATCCCTAACACTGTTCTGTAAGTTTTTGAATAGATTATTAGGGTTTTATAGTTTTTGAAGTTAATTCAAGAACTTCGAGGACTTGTAGATCGTTACCAAAGCTACTGGAAAACTTAGTTGGTAACCATTTCTTGCCTTTTTCTATGTGTAGCTAAAACCCCCATTCTTGGAGGTGTGATTATGTGATTGAATGCTTAAATTAGCTTATGGGTGTTAGTATTTACTGATTTAATTGTTGATTTGAAGTGGGTTCAATTAGTAGTTGAGTTTTAATTGATGAATTGTATTTGCAAATGCAATTCTAGCATGGTATTCTAAGCTTGCTTGAGAAAGAGATTTTAGAGTTAAAACTATTAATTGATAATTGTAGTGATTGGGTTATTGTGAACTTAGCTTGAGAAAGTGGGTCTAAACTCAATGCTACGAATCTAGCTTCAAAGAGTAGATTAATTGAGGTATTGGGTTGTTTATCTGTGTTATGCTTGTCGAGGTTCGAGAGAACTCACTTGATTCGTGATAGTTGATTGAGAAATGGCTATGACACCTAAAGCCTAGCCTACCCACTAAGATTCAACGACTTTTAGTAAATGTTAGTCACCCATATAGCGAAATTGGTGTTCAATTGATCACATCCCCAAGGATCCCTCTCTACTTGATTACCCTGTATTTTCGTAGTTGTTAATTGATCACTCTAATCCCCCAATTGACATTAATTATCAAACCCCTGTCATTTACTTTAAGTGTTTCGAAAATGTCTACTTCTACAATCGATTAGAACACTCCTTTCACTTCATAATTGAATTATTTACCGTATCACTCCCTGTGGGATCGACCCCAACTCTTCGTTGGGCTTATACTTGATTGCGACCGCCTACACTTAGAATCGGATGAAGTATAATTGAGAATTATCAAGTACTTAGAAATTTACTAAATATTTTTGGAATAACAATGTATCATGAGTAATTTATCAATCTCGAAGAAACAAATCAAAAAGACTTTGGTCATGATACATGCATACAAATGAACACTACATGTATATGCTACGTAATAACTACCACACATTAATGTATCGATCTAAAACCAAACATCTTATGAGCAACCTTTACTACTTTAATGTATCAGGTAACTAATTAGTGAACTAATTATGTATGTATACATTTGTACAACAATAACATTCAATACAACAATTGGAAGAGATTGCTTCCCAACCCTTCAATGAAGCAGGATATGTTGTTTCCGCAACCTGCTCAATTAGGTGATGCTTTCCATCAAATTTTGAATGGAATTTATTGTAAGCTGCCACACGACAGGAGGCGTCTACTTGACGTCCGGAGAGAAGATCTTAAATTGGAATACTGGTCCAGTTGGTGACCTAAAACCTTAGTAAGCTCCTTGTTTCTCTTCGAAATAAGTTCAAGCTCTTTGTTGCAACGTTTACATGTGCAAACTATGAAATCCATAAAACTTGTTTCTATTATCTCTTGGAATTTAGTGTCAACTAGTCTTTTTTTTCCATAGATACAAGTTCAATCATAAGGGCTATCTAGAAGTTTACTATGTCAAGTAAGGATCCTTGCATCATGCATTTCATCACATAGATAGTTATGACAGTTTTCTAAGGTTAAGGTCAACCAACAAAAATTCTCTTTGTGCTGCTCTGTTTATCAATTTTTGTGTAGTACGATGGAGAAGTACCTCCCACACATAGAAATACGATCAAAGAGATCAATGATCCATAATTGAGAATATCTCTCACTACTCTTCTTCCAAGTTTTTTCCAATCTCATCGATCTCCAACTCAGCTGCAATGACGGATTTGAGATTCACAAATGAAATCGTTTATCCAACAAAATTTCTATCACTTTTGTAACCTTCATAACTTACCTCGTTTCCCCAAGTTCCTCAACAAAATTGATATATTCATGTTGTATCAACCACTTTGGTTGAGTAATTTGGAGTTTTTCACTATTTTGGATTGATGGAGAAGATGAAAAATTAAATTTTGAATTTTGTGAATCTGTTATAGATTGGAATGAATTGATATCAATCAGTTTTGTGTGAATCAGCGGAATTAAAATCAAGTTTACATTAATATTCCATATTAAGCGCAACAGACACATATATAATGTATCATAATTAATGTATCCGGACAGCCAGTTATGTATCCGGATGACTAATATTTTAAGGGATTTTTGTAAAATAGAAAACAGTAGGGATAGGATGTAATTTAGGTCCTACACTATGAGATTTTTGTAAGTTATACAATCTTATAATCACAATTACACCACATGTACAAATGTCGTGGTATTGCTTTTTTTTGTCCAAGTCCTTTAAAAACATTCTTCCTTTCATAACACCAAATTTTACCCACACTATTTTAATGTAAATCAATACTCCAACTCACTATACTAAGGCCTTATTTATTTGTACTTATTAGAGGTCTGAATCTAAATTGTTTAGATATTAGGCTATTAAGTGCATTTATTTTTTCTACTTTAAAATCTCTTAGGCCTCATTTGTTTTCATTAATATTAAGACGCCAAATATATAAATATTAAGATGTGCATTAAGATCTAAACGTCTAGATCTGAATACATATATGAATATTAAGATGTGGTCTCTACATCATTTATTGGATCAAGGTGCAAAGCAACTTCCTAAATATTATTGTGAAAAATTTATTGGACTAAAGTGCAAAGCAACCGTAAGCATTAACATTTTATTAGATTTAAATCCATAAATTAATTTGGACTATATTAAATTCAAGAAAATAGTCCAGGTTATGTGGCAATCCAAGTCAAATTAAATGAGCCACTAGAACGATGCCACTTGCCAATGTTATGTCGCAATCCAAGTCAAATTAAATGAGCAACTAGAATAATGTTACTTGTCAAAGTTATGTGGCAATCCAAGTCAAATTAAATAAGCCACGAAAATCATGTCAAGTGCCAAAGTTATGTGGCAATCCAAGTAAAATTAAATGAGCCACTAGAATCATGACACATGCTAAAGTTATGTGGCAATCCAAGCAAAATTAAGTAAGTCACTAGAATCATGTCACATGTCAATGTTATGTGGTAATCTAAGTCAAATTAAATGAGCCACTAGAATAATGTCACTTGTTAAAGTTATGTGACAATTCAAGTTTAATTAAATAAGTCACTTAAATCATGTCAAGTGCCAAAGTTATGTGACAATCCAAGCAAATAGCCATTAAAATCATGACACATGCCAAAGTTATGTGGCAATCCAATCCAAATTAAACAAGTCACTTGCCACACATCAAAAGTTATTTGGCAATCCAAGTCAAATTAAATGATTCACTAGAACAATGCCACGTGTATATTTAACATGTTCAGACCAATCAAATCAAAGCTTTTCATCAGAAGAATGTGATTAGCCGGTTCAAACCGACCAATCAAATCATACAGGTACACAACTCTCTACTACTATAAATAGGAGTTCTCATTATTCTCAGACAGGGGAGTTTCCAAGAACAAGAAGCAAGAAGAGAGCTCATGGATCAAAAACTGCATATTCTCTACAAGTTACAAATTCAAGCAATCAAGTTCAAAGTTCAAGTTCAAGATCAAGAACAAAGGAACATATCAAGACGTTCAAGATCAATTTACTCGTTCATATTCATTATTCTTCATAACCATACAAGTGTTCGTGACGAATAATTCAAATCCAAGTTTGAAGACAAAGATTCAAGATCAAGATACTCAAGCCCTTGACTCTAAATCAAATTTAAGTCCAACATATTTCATATTATTTGAAGAATCGGAGGATTATCATAGAGATTGTAACACACACTACATTTTGAAATCAAATACTACACTTTGTTACTCCAATATTCATGTCTTGATTATTTATTTATTTTTGGCTCAAAAGTTTGTTGTTTACAAATTTTGATACTCCCGATGAGAAAATCTCAACCTCTCATCTCTTTACATTGATCATTAAATTTCAAGAACACTAAAATGGTATCTAAGAAGTTTGACTCCAAGTCTATTGTTCCTAAGACTGTCGATTCCAAGTTTTTCGCTGAGGTGGAGAACATATTGGATGCTACTATTGATAGTTTGGGACCTATCACTAGGCACAAATAAAATTGTTAGGACAACAAACACTTTAAGTGTCATCCGCATCAGTCCTATTTTGGATCTTCCATCTTCAAAGGGGGCAAGATTATTTTCCGATATGAATTGGTAAAAAGAGAGAATATAACTGAGGTTGTTGAAAAGACGTTGGCCCGAATAAGTCCATTTAGTAAAGGATCCCACTATTCAAGATGAAGATGACCTCTTGGTCACTAAATCTGCCCTGTCACTCCACGTAACTTGTTCCAATCAAATTTCAATTTGAGGGAAACTTCGTTCTTTACTCTGTCATCCATAATGGCCATCCAAGCAATGGTGACTAACACCTCAACTATTGAAGAACAACTGGAAAGTTTGACAAAGGAAATTGTAGGTCTAACAAAGTATGTGCAAGATCAGGATAGTCGAATTTTCAAGTTGATGGACATAGTTGAAAATGTTATGGAGGGGGGCTCAAGTCATGCACCTAGAAAATGCCCCATGGTACAAGAAAAAATAGATCCGTCTACAAAGCAAATACATGTTGATGATGAACTACAAGTATCCACTGAAGGGGGGGGGGATTCCCATTCATCAACTGAAGGACTTCATAATTGGAACTATCAAAGATAAATATGATGTCTCTTGAATGTCATCATTTACATATGCCAAGCCATACACTTCAAGAATTGATGTTTTCAAAATGTCTGAGGTTATCAACCTCCAAAATTTCAACAATTTGATGGAAAGGGAAATTCAAAGAAACACATTGCATATTTGTTGAAACTTGCAATAAAGTTGGAACATATGGAGAGTATCTGGTTAAACAATTTGTGTGCTCCTTGCAAGGAAATGACTTTGACTATTATACGGATCTCGAGGCTGGTTCTATAGATAGTTGGGAACAACTTGAACATGAATTTCTCAGTCGTTTCTATAGCATGAGGTGCACAATGAGAATGATTGAACTCATGAATACACTTCAGTGCAAGGATGAATATGTCATTGAGTTCATCAATCGATTGAGGAATGCAAGCCTCAATCGCAAGGATAGACCTAGTGAGACCTCTGGAATAGAAATGTGCATTCAAGGAATGTATTGGGAACTTCGTTACATCTTATAAGGTATCAAGCCCAAGTCATTTGAGGAACTAGCCACACGTGCTCATGATATGAAGTTAAGCATGTCCTCAAGCGGAAATGCAGGACCACCTATTTATGAGCCTCGCAGGGGAAAAGACAAAATAGAGGTGAAGAAAGGGAAAAGTTTGCACCTAAGTCTGAAAACAAAGAATCAATGAATGTTAAGGCCGCACCTTTGAATGTTTCAACAAAGCTAAGCAACAATCAAAGTGTGAAGAGTACGAATTTTCAGAATAACGCCAAAAAAAGTTGACTTTGAAGGAAATGCAATCAAAAGAGTATCCATTCTTGGACTCAGATGTTTCAACAATTTTTGAATATCTCCTTGCGTAGAAACTCTTTGAGTTACCTAAAATTAAGCGCCCATATGAAGCTGGAAGGACTAATGATCCAAATTACTGTAAATATCATCACTTAATGGGGCATCCTATTGAAAAGTGTTTTATCTTTAAGGAAAAGATCATGGATTTTGCTCTTGAAGGAATGATATTGCTTGAAGACGTGAAAGAAAGTTCAAATCAAGTTTCTTTCTCTTTTGGATCACATGATCCTATAGTTCTCTGCAACTTTGTCAAAGTACATGACTGTGGTGATGTCCTAGCCACCTTACCACAAAGGATAATCAAATTTGGTGACTTTGAACAGATCGATGTTAGCACATTATTGTTCCTTCCTTTGATGGATGACGAAATAGTGAAAGAAAACCCTCTAACATAAAATCAAGCTTATGGAGATCATACTAATGATGAAGGATGGTTTTGGTGACACATCAAAGACGCTGCAAAATGAGCTTACCGAGAGAGCCAAGTAAGGAAGTGACAAAAGAAAATATGAAGAAACCACTTAAAACTCAAAGAGTAAAGAAGAATGTGAAGAAATCAAGATTTATGGAGAATCACTATCAAAAGCCACGTTCTCCGGTGACATTGGAGGAATTTTTGTCAAGCTGGTTCCACAGGAAGATTTCTCACTGTGACACCAAGGCCTCTTGCTGTAACATTGACAAAGAAGAGATAACGGGGGAAGAATCATCACCAGCCGTACTCCCATCGCATGAAGATCCTATCAAGTCTTTCTCTGAAGAAGTGAATACTTGTGATGCAAAGTTCACATTCACTAATGATGATCTTTTGTTGGGTGAAACATTACATAATCGTCTTTTATATATAGTAGGCTTTGTGCGTGGGCATAAAGTAAATATAATTATGGTGGATGATGGATCTAGGGTCAATATTGTTCCTATTCGGACTTTGAAAGAACTTGGAATCCCAATGAATGAATTATCTGAAAGATATCTGATTATTCAAGGGTTTAACAAAGTGGGGCAAAGAGACATTGGTTGCTGTCAAACTAGATATAACGATGGAAGATATTTGTTCAAGTGAGTGGATGCATGTTATTGACTCAAAGACCTCATATAATATCTTGTTAGGGAGTCAATGGATCCACAAGAATAAAATGGTGTCATCTACATACCATCAATGCTTTAAATACTTTGAAGATGAGGTTCAAAAGAAGGTAATTGCTGATGATGAATCTTTCACAGAGACAGAAACACACTTTGTAGATGCAAAGTTCTACTTAAAAAATCATGTCTCAAAGGAAGTCAAAGTTGATAACGTGTTACCAATCAGAAAGGTTGATATTGCAAAGAAGGTTGATGTAGTAGCTGGAAAGGTAGAGGTTATGATGAAAAGATATCAAGCACTTTTGGATATGAGCAAAGTACCCAAGACTAACTAGACATCTTCAAGTAAGAGAGTACCTCCTATCTTCACTATGTCCCAAAGGAAAATAAGGTCAAAGTCCAACCTTCTGAGTTGCAGAGTAGAGGATTGACATTTTCTATTAAGAAAATTGATGCAATCAAACACCTTCAAAAGTGATAAGATGATTTGTCAAACCATCAAATGATGATTCATATGAATCACTTCCTAAGAAGCATACAAATGAAGGTTTTGAACCAAATGCTTATAAATTGGTAGTAAAAGTAGGATACAATCCCAATGAAACCTTTAAATTC
Organism: Solanum etuberosum; assembly: GCA_029582245.1. NCBI lineage: Eukaryota > Viridiplantae > Streptophyta > Magnoliopsida > Solanales > Solanaceae > Solanum > Solanum etuberosum. The sequence goes on along the minus strand of JAJONR010004669.1, from coordinate 25,691 downwards.
GGGAATCTCCCGCATGATGTTTTTGAAAAGGCAAGCCATGGCCTAAAGCCTACTCAAAGGATGATGATAGAGAGAGGGTATGTTGTCAAGCAATCATGTGAAGGCTTGGGTTACAAACAACCATCACCAGCCTGAATCTCTATTAGTAGGATGCGCATCAACTATATTACCACGGTAGATGAACTAATGATGTCTAACAAAAGGCCTTTTGTGTTTGATCGACTTATTATCCCAACTTCTAATATTTCTATATTTGATCATCTTGTCGAATCAACTCTAGAAACTTCAATGTTTGATCGTTTGGGACCAATGAAGAAGAAATAAAAGTTCCAAGGAAATTATAGAAGAATGGGAGAATGCGTTCATTCTCAAGAGCATAGCTCACCCAAAAATTGTCCCAGTTTGATTCCTTCTAGAATGAGGCGAGAAGTAAACCTTGTAGTTTCATGTGGAAAGGTCCAAAGAGAAAGAACACATACTATAGTTCACACTAAGGAGCGGGACGAAGATGAAGAAAGTGTAGGATCATCATATCACATCACAATTTGTGACAAGGAAAGTGCTTCACCACATGAAAAGATTGAGGACATATTTGTTGATGTTCATACATATCATCACATATCCTTCAATTACGGTGATCCTCAAGAAGATGAGGACGGTAAAGATGCACCCTCTGAACTCGAGAAAGGGATAAAAAATATTGTTGATGCATTAAAGGAAGTGAACCTTTGGATTGATAATGATATAAGGCCTATATATGTAAGTGCCTCACTGAATAACGATGACAAAAGTTAATACATTGAGTTGTTTATGGAGTGTAGATATTTATTTTCTTAGAGTTATAAAGAGTTGAAAGGATTAGATCATAGAGTTATAGTTCATCGTCTTCCTCTGAAATGAGGTGTTCGTCCCGTTAAGCAAGCTCAATGTCGATTTAGACCTGGACTAATTTCTTTGATCGAAATTGAAGTCAACAAGCTCATTGAAGCAGGCTTCATTCATGAAGTCAAATATTTTGCATGGATTTCAAGCATTGTGCCTGTAAGAAAGAAGAATGGCCAAATCCGAGTTTGTATTGACTTTAGGGATCTTAACAATGCATGCCCTAAGGATGAATTTCCTCTTCCAATCCCTAAGCTTATGATTGATGCCACAACTGGATATTAGACAATGTATTTTATGGATGGTTCATCTTGATACAATCAAATTTGCATGACACCAAGATATAAAGAACTTACTGCATTTCGCACTCCTAAAGGCATATATTGCTACAAAGTAATGCCATTTGGTTTAAAAATGATGGAGCTTCTTATCAATGAGCCATGCAGACTATTTTTGATGACATGCTTCGTAAAAATTTTGAGTGTTATGTTGATGACTTAGGGGTGAAATCAAGAAAAAGGGATGACGACTTGCAAGATTTGAGAATCGTGTTTGAACGACTTCAAAGATACCAACTTAAAATGAATCCTTAAAAATGTGCCTTCGGAGTTATTTTGGGGAAGTTTCTTGATTTTATTGTTTGACATCAAGGGATCGAAATTGACCAAGACAAGATATATTCTATTTGAAGATGCTTGAGTCTAAAGATATTCATGAGTTGAAAAGCTTGCAGCGAAAGTTAGCATACCTTAGGAAGTTTATCTCAAATCTTGTTGGAAGATGTCAACCATTCAATCATCTTTTATGAAAAAAAGATGTTCCTTTTGAATGAGACCAAGCTTGCACCAATGCTTCCGAGAACATAAAATCTTATCTGATGAAGCGTCCAGTACTTGTAGCTTCTATACCTGGAAAACCATTGATATTATATTTTGCGGCACAATAAAGATCAGTAAGAGCGCTTTTAGCACAAGAAAACAATGAAGGGAAAGAAAATTTCCTTCATTTCTTGATTGCCTCTACAGGTAATGTCTCAATATCAACCGCCGGGGAAGTATCCACCGGATCTTCCTTCCTTCTCTCAGCCTCGTCCTGCCAGTACTTGGCCTCAATACGCCGGATGTTAGTAGATGAGGTGGGGGTCACCTCCACATCTACCTTCTCATCACGCGAAACATGGGCCCGTCTGCACAGCTCGGTGATCAACACCGGAAATGGAAGAAATGCGTAACGCTGTTTGGCCCTTATTGCCATCTTTTGTCCAATGATCATACCTAAAATTAGACTCTTCCTAGCAATGATAGAGCCAAGACAGGCCGCCTTTCTGTGTCGGAGGATAGACTCGTTCTGGGATGGCATGATTGTGCTGCTAATAAACCCAAACCAGTACCTCGCCGCCACATTTAGATCTTTCTTCTCTATGGGCACTCCGGCCTCAATCCACCTAGGAGTACCGTCAGAAAGGAGAGGAGCCAGCCAAATTTTCATGTCCTCCAATGCCGTTCTCTTGATCATACTCAGGTAGTCATCTGCGATGTTGTGAATGCATCCCAAGACGGCGTTTAAGTCATCACTATCACACTTTACCGTCTTTCCCCAGACAATCACTGAATCCACTATTTTGAAGGTGCTGGCTTTCTTCTTCCCTTATGGTACCAACTCTCTGTAGGCGGAGTAGAACTCCTGGACCCAATTAGGAATGTAGGGACCCCGGGGCTTAGTGAAGATCTCAAACTTATGGGACTTTAGGGTGCGCCATATTTTCGGATACCAATCTACCACACCATCTGTGGACAATCTCTTTTCCTCAATGATAGTCCTCAGTCCCTCAACTTTAGTCTGTTGAGAGACCGAGGAAGAGGACCATGTACAAGTGGTGCTGGGACCACAGTCTTAACTGAAGCAAGAGGGGCAGGATGAGCCAGAGGCACCCAGATCCTAGACGGATCATGAATCCCCTTTGAGCGCAGTTCTTCTCTCCGGGCAAGTAGAAGTTGTTCATCCTCAGGCTCAAAGATGGAAGCTTGAGAATCCGGGAGGTCTCCCTCGCTTTCTGATGAAGTAAGGTGAGTCACGTAAACTCCCTCACTGTCAAAGCTGGCCTCCGGTGACTCAACTATGGGCGCCTTACCCTTTCCTTTCCCTTTTTCTCCCTTGGTAGGGAGTTTAGATGTTTTTGCCTTGGAAGCAGCTGCTTCCTCATTGATTACGACTCCTCTTGCTCGTTTGTGAGGTGGCATGTCTCTTCCTGACACTTTGGGTATATCCATATCTGCAGACCACATAGAAAAATGTTAGAAACAATTCAAGGAAGTGCAGAAATCAAGTTGCAGAAAAACTCACCGTACCAGTCGGTGAGTCGCCAAGTAACTTGGCGAGCCAGATCGGGCTCGCCGAAAGTACCAGCTCAAAAATTCTCCAGAATTAAGGCATGTCGGCGATGATCAGGACCCTTCGATGAATCTCCGACACCAATCGGTGAGCTTAGAGTGACCCGCCAAATATTACAGTGTATTTTAAGGGTAAGGGGCGCAGAAAGGGAGATCTAAGAAACCATTCGGTGAGTCGCCGAGTGAACTCGGTGAGCTCAGGCTTCCCGCCGAAAGTTACAGAATCAAATTAGCCAAAATATGAAATTGAGGGGGATTAAAGGGGGACATTGGCGAACCGCCGAACCATTCGGCGAGCTCGACGCAGCTCGCCAAACGGCCCAACGTGCCAGTTTTCAACCCCATTTCCCAAAATCAAGCCTGCAGCCCCCAAAATCAAAATCAAACACACACATCATGCAATTAATCCCAGACCCATACGACCCATTCCCTTGGGGTACTCAGACTTCCCCAGATTTGGCCAAAATTGACCATTTGACAACTTTTGCCCTTAGGAATGACGTCAAACACTCCATCATCAGGCAAATTACATCATTTGGCACAACTCGGGGCTACTTAGACTTCACCCAACTAGACCCAATACAAAATAACTGCAACCCAATAATTTAGGACCAACTTCAACGCACAAAACACGGGGAATCATTGATTTAAGCATTTAGGCACAAGTTCAGACAAAATACGGGTAACGCGACACAAAAAACAAAATTAAAACAGTTACCCAGCACATATCAACATATATCTACCTATTGCATTTGAGTTTAACCACAAAATTAAAGTACGGGGTTCGAAAAAACCAACCTGTAAGCTGAATTGAGAAATTGAAAAGCTAGGCGGCAAAGTATTCCAATTTCGAGCGAGAGATCACACAAAAATGCGAGGAAAAATAGTAAACTATTGAAGATTAATTAATAAGTGAGGGAGTACGAGAGTTGAAAATGAGAAAATATGAAGGATTTTGAAATTTTAAACTGTTTGGCCTTTAAAACCTTTCAGTTCGCAGCACCATTGGTGAAGTAAGTCATGCTAGCCGACCCACTCGACGATGCGCCGAGGGGTACTTTACCTTATCGAGTTTTACAGGACCTCCAGGAAATCTGGGGGTTCAAATGGTGGACCAAAGTGGGCTCGTCGACCTGTTCGGTGAATCGCCGATTAAGCAATTAGCCCGCCGAGATTTACAGACTTCTACTTCAGGCTTGGTGGGTCCAACGGCGATCCAAGTCGGGCACGCCGACCTATTCGGCGTGTCACCGACTGGACCTTTGGCTCACCAAACTACCCTTTTTCCAACACTTTTCACCTTTCAACCTGCACCATCAACACCCGTTATTCAAAATCAAAAACCAAAGCATTAAAAACTTGGGTTGCCTCCCAAGAAGCGCCTTAGTTAACGTCGTGGCACAACGAGGATACCAAATTAAGCTTCATTGTTGGGGTTTGCCATTGTGTCACTAGGCAACCCCCCTTATTGTCTTGGATTCAAATGTGAAGAAATTTGACTCATTTGGGTCTCCAGCTGCTTAATAGAGACTAAGTGAGAGGTCACCGTCTGATTGAGAGTCGAGACATCCTCTTTCATCTCTTTCAACACTTTGTCAAACCCTTCGACTCTGTTAAGAATGCGTGAGAGCATATCTTCTGTCCGGCCACCTTTAGAGTCCTTGGGCTTTTGACGCTCATGGGGAGGAACATACCTATCCTTCTCCCCCTCTCTTTCCTTCCAAGTGGTGTTACGATCACGCCATTATCTGTCACGGTCTCTCCAGCCCTCATCTCTATTCCATTCTTGATTTCCACCCGGTCTTGGGTAGTTTGCACGATAACCTCTTTCTTGATTGGCTAGGAAGTTAACTTCCTCATTGTACAACGCTTCAATTTTTTCTTCATCGGGGTTCACTCCACCAACACCCACAGCATTAACACTTCTTGCACTAGCACCCATGACATTTTTAGCCAAGATATCTAGTTGGGTCATCATTTTGGCCATGTTTTGGTCTCTCTCTTGATCCTTTTCGATCTGCTCTTTTGTCATTATATAAGTAAGAGGAGAGACTTGGTCTTCGTGAGTGTACCATGCCCTGTTGATCTTGGTCATGCAATCAAGGAGTTGGGACGCTATTGCATATGGTTGTTGCATTATACCACCCGGAGAAAGTTGATCAGCCACTCCTTTGTTTACCGAATCGAGGCTTCTATAGAAATATTGCAGCAGCACATTATCTGGAAGTTCATGGGTTGCGCACTGAATCACCAGCTTTTTAAATCTCAGCCATGTCTCATGGATTCGTTCACCTTACAAGCGTTTGAAACCTTGGATTCCATCCCTTAGAGTCATCATCTTCGATGGGGGAAAGAATTTCACTTGAAATGTTATGGTCAGCTCATCCCATGAGGTAATGGAGTCCCTCGATAACTCAGCCAACCATTTGGTAGCTTCACCCATCAAAGAGAATGGAAACAACCTGAGACAGACCGATTCTTGCGATATGTTCTTAAATGAGAACGGCCCACAAACATCCACGAAGTTCCTGATATGCTCATTGGGATCCTCATGAGCTAGCCCCCCAAATACTACTTTCAATTGTAGGAGCTGAAGCATTGTGCTTGTAATGTGAAAATTTGTGTTTCCTTCAGCCGGAGGTAAATGAATGGCACCAACGCCACCCACTTGGTTTGGGTCATTGACGTTTGGGTCATTAACATTATTGAGGTTCCCAATGTCGTCTTGGTGGCCCACTTGGCTACCATTACTTTCGTTAACGCTCATCTCCTCCTTTGTTTAACACAATCAACAGAAAATCAAAAACTAAAATAAGTAGATTCAACTATAACTACAAAGATCACAATTCAACTTCAATAAAATAATTTTAAACAACACCACTCCCCGGCAGCGGCGCCATTTCGATTAATGTTTCAAGCACACCTCATCCAATTCTAGGTTCAAACGATCGTTAAGCAGTATAAAACCCAACGAAGAGTTGGGGTCGAACCCACAGGGAGTGGTACGTGTTCAAATTCAATTAAGAAGTACGAATGTGATATAACTAGATATAGGTATAGAAATTATAGAAAAAGACATGAAACAAATCAAAGGGGTGACATTAAATGTCAGATGGGGGTTTCGGTTTGCAATTATCAACTACAATGCAGTCACAAACAATTTGAAATAACAATAGGAGAGGAATTCTCGGGATGTGATCGATTATAGAAAATTTTTGATATATGGGTAATGTAAACTACTAGTAAATAGCTAAATATCAATGGGTAGGCTAGACTATAATTGAAATAGCTTTCTCTCGAACAACTATTCCGCTTCAAGTGATTTCTCTAAAACATGAACAAGCATAGCAATTAAGAACAGCCCTTAACCTTAATACATCTTCTCTCTCGAGAAAGATGGGTAGGATTGGGTTTTTGATTCACTCTCTCGAGCTGAACCCAATTCAACCCAATACCTACAAACCATTAATCAAAAGCTTTGGTTCTAAAACCTCTCTCTCGAGCAAGCTAAGAACACAAAATTAGAACTGCATTTGCAACTACAATTAATAAATTAACCCTCAGCTAATGATTAAACCCACTTCAATATAGCATTTAAACTAGTAATTGACAATACCCATAAACTAATTCAACCCATAATCACATGATCACACCCCAAGAATTGGGGTTTTAGCCAAACATCATAAAAGAGTAAAAATGGTTACCAAATCAATTAGCCATCAACTGGGTAAGAGTAATTAAGCCTTTACAATGCTTCAATTTGCAGAAAATTCAAAACCCACTTGAAAAATCTCCAAATTGAATCTCAAAATGTCTTCAAGTCTCCTAAGGAACTATCCAAAACTCCAGAGAAAATTGTTCTAGATTTTAAAAGAAAAGAAAATTATCGAAATCTCCCAAATTTACAGTTCAAAATCCTATTTATAGTCACCGAAAATTAGCCACGAAAGGCCATTGGGCGATATAAGTCGGGTTCGCCGAGTAGTTCGGTGAACCGCCCTTTGCTCTCTTCTATCGCCTTTTTGCATTGGCTCGCAGCTTCCTCAAGTTCTGTAACTTTGGGAGATCAATCTTGTCATCGCGGACCTGATCGACGATTCACCGACTGCCCCTTTCCTATCGCCGACTTGGTTTCTTCCCTCAGGACTGGCATGCTGGAACTTTAGGCGGTCCAAATATCCACTTGGCGGTTCGCCAAGTGCTTTTGGCGATCATCAGGCTTTGCCTTTCTCCACTTCTTCAGTTTGTTTTGTTCTTTTTTTCCTGTTAGTGTCCTTGCTTGCTCCTCAATTAATATACTTGAAAATCAAGGCTTTAACATCAGTTTATGGCACAAATTAAGCATTTGAGGACACTAAATCTATATAAAGCTAGTATGTAAGAAAACTTTTCACATCATGCTAGTATGTGTTTTAGTGAGAATGTCCTTTCACAACACAATATCATCATTGGTACTTTACTCTCAAAGCACCCTTAAACTTTTGCATAGATTTCATAAGACAATTCATAAGTCCATAATTTACCTCCTTGAGGTCAAAACCCAATTTCAATCATCAACTCTTAGAAAACATGGGTTAGATATGGATTTTATCATAAATTCATGTAAAACTAGTAATACATGATCAATTTCATAAAACTCTTCCTTGAGGATTAAAATCCCTCAACATATAGTTCATAACTTGAAAACATAGGGATCACAGGGATTGATAGGGGAATTCATCTTAAAAGCATTGTAATTCATCAATTCATGCATAGAAGATCATAATTAACTCATTTAAATCAATAATAAAGAGAACCCGTGATATTTGATGAAAACCCTAACTTAATTGGGGAATTTTACCTTTTTAAATAGAGAGATTTAGGAACTCCATGGATGAAAGGATTCCACGGATAAAAACTATCATACCTTAACTCCAAATGGTAGCCTTCAATGGAGAAATTGGAACCTTAGCTTTAAACTCTAGGTGAATCCTTCTTCTTCTTCAAGTTTCTAGAGAGAGAATATTTGAGAGGAATTGGTTTTTCTTTTGGGAATTTGGAAGAATGAAAATAAATGAGTTGAATTTGGGGGGTTAAAAGGTTTATATAGGGGTTCTAAATGTAGGAAAAACGACATAGTATAGGAATTAATTAATTAGAAAAATACCCATCTTCCCCTGCAAATAACTACCAATCAGTGACCCACGACACCACCATCGACGGACCGTGGATGGACCTACGGTCCGTCCTGCACAACTATGGCTCCTTGTCAGAGACTTTTGACCAGTCGACGACCACGGGACCACGGGGCGTGGTCCTACCTACGGTCCGTAGGTGCCACCGTGATCCATGCCTGGACCATTTCTGAGGGCCAATCCACGGACCCACCTACGGTCCGTGGCCGACACCATGGGCCGTGGTTTGCCCTTCGTGGATGACACCTGGAAGGTCTGAAAGCTGCTATTTTGATCTTTTGCATGCGGGGTGTTACAGGAGGCTTCCAGTCGTATCACTTCTGGAATTTATGAGGATAACAATTCAAATATGGATTCATAAGCACAATGAGGAGGCTGCAAAAACTAGATCAAAGCTGATAAAAAAATATGATCTTAAGCTTCAGAAAAGTTCTACTTTGTCTACCAGTATGAGGGTATGAGTTTTCCTTTATTTATTATGCTGGATATACTTGGAAATGTTTATATTTAAAGCCAATTGTTGTTATGTTTTAGGTCTTCCTATTGTGGCCCTCTCGACGACATGTACTGCATGTAACTTTAGACCTTTTGAATTTCACATCAGCAAACCCCTTCCAGCGTTCAAGTTGCGATCTTCCTACCATTCTTTTTGAACCAGGCGGCAACAACTTAGGCTCAAAAACATAACTTGGTATATTCCACATATTCTCACATGGGAGAGGTTCAACAGGGATCACATATGCATCTTCAAAATTCTTCATGCTATAAAAGGGAGAGCAATAATTTGTTTCATGCAGTCTTCTGTACCTAAGAACTGTCATTGCATGTTCGCACGGTATCTCATTATTTTGAAATCGATCGCAACTACATTTATTGTTTCTTATACAACTACATTTAAACTCATGTTTTGTTTTGATTGTGACAGAGTATTCATTGTTTTTCAAATATATATATTGAGTAATTTATTAAGTAATGATAGTATGCAATTGGTATCCATTTGGTATGCAACTGAATCCACACTGATATTAGTTAATGTAATTTACAATTAGTATTCGATGGTATCCATCTGGTGTCCCACTTGAAAACAATATAAAACCAGATATAATTGAGGTGGGTACAAAATATAATGATCACTATTTTACATTGTCAGATTCATTCTTCCAATATTTATACAAGTTGGATACCAACTTCATACATTTTTATTTTTTTATTTTTGTCTTAAATTTTGAAGTAATAAATACCAATCATAAATGAATTGGATGTCAATTGTATACAAATTGGATACCAATTAAATGACACTCTTATTTCATGTAATCTAAATTGGTGTTCATTTGGTTTCTAATTAATATTCAAACTAAAACTATTTAATGTTGAATTCAATTGGTATGCATTTTGTATATAACTGGTATTCCGAAATTATAAGAGACAAGCTTTAATTTATCTTTGGATGCCAGTGTATACAAATTGGATACCAATTAAATGGCACTCGTATTTCATGTAATCTAAATTGGTGTTTATTTGATTTTGAATTAATATCCAAAATAAAACTAATTAATGTTGTATCCAATTGGTATGCAGTTTGTTCAGAACTAGTATCCTGAAATTATAAGAGACAATCTGTAATTCATATGTTACCAGATCTAGTTAAGTTTAACAATGTATATGAATTATTTGGTACTATGTTTATGAGGTTTTTTTTAAAACTAAAGTTCAATAAAAATCTGTCTAATGTTGATATCCAAATTGTATACACTTGGTATCCAACTTGAGGACTTTTGACAAATTTAAAATAAAAATGTATGTAGTTGGTATCTAACTGGAAGAAAACAGTGCATATTATATATCATCCAAAACTTAAAATTGTAGCAAAAACAAATATATATCGTCCAAAATTTAAAAAAAACGTATAATAATTAAGAGTCTAAGCTGCAATCAACTATCTCAAATTTGATTTTCGTGGTCTTGGTGTAGGATAATTGCTGGTATCTGGAGCATCTTCTTTTGCTATGCGGGGTCCACCAAATTTGCTAGCAACAGTTTCAGTTACTTCACTCTCTCTAATCGCGCCATCTTCATTCTTGGTTTTTCCGTACTGTCATATGATTGTGGCGTATCTTTGACGATGGTACTTTTCATTGATATCAATTGAACCCATATTAAAAACTCAATTGCTGGTGTATTCAGCAAATAAACATGTGTACATACCACAATCACTGGAAAAAAATTGAAAGAAAAAAAAATTGAGAAATAAAGTGAATTAATTTTTCTAATGAAATCACTAAAAGATAGAAATACATACTTTGAACTTGGCTCTTGTTGAGGCACATTTGTCAGATGCTTGACTTCGAGTGAGTCGGATTGAGACTTGTCAACATATGCAGGGAGTTTATTGGCATACAGATACAACCTTTTACCATAAAATCATGTGCTAGTTAAGAATAGCGGTATCGTTGTGGCAAGTTTGTCAACTACTTTGTTGACATTCTTCTTGTGAAAAGCTCCTCCCTTCATTGAATCATATACATGTAGAGACCTACGCTTGATTCGGAAGACAATCAAAAACCAATGAAATGAGGTACTAACATTGACAGGAATAATGACAACGTCAACTCTGTCCCAAGGAATGTTGGCAAGCAGTTTGAAACCTCTAATGCATTATCCAACATCGTGGTCAGGAAAAATGGATCTCATGTCGTAATTGGATTCTCTCCACTGTTTCTCAATGTTATCAACCCACAACATTAACCAACAATCAATTGTAGTGTATGATAGTAATTGTGGAGAATACTTTACCTTCTTCCGCAAATAATACATAATGACGTTAACATACTATTACAAAAAAAAAAACAAGCCACAAAAAAGGTTTCAAATATATACATAATGGATACAAAATTCATGCCAGCTAAATATGTAAGGTACTCTTCATATCAGTGAACATTTTATACCAGAATTATTCTGAAATCATTCCAAATGCATACATAATGGCTGCTGTACAAAAAAATATACAGAATGGATACCAATTTCATGCCAGCTAAATATATAAATTATTCTTCATAACAATGAACTTTTCATTCCACATTTAGATCAAATTCATTTTAACTGTATACGTGATGATATTAACATGATGTTGAACAAAAATAATACAGAATAGATATTGTTTCATACCAGTTCGATATATAAATTACTCTTTATGAAATTGAACATTTCATAATAGAATTAAACAAAATTTCATTTCAAAGGCATACATATTTAATGCACGTACATAAAGTAATTGCAAAATCTGAAAGATGAATTACAAATTGAATGTTAAAAAAGTTAATAGATATGACTTACCCGTCTTCCCATGGCCTGCCATATTTAACCATTATGTTGAACCAATCCATTTCTGAAACTTTCACAATACCCAAAATCATTTGAGAATCAAACATATCTTTGGCCTTGGAATAAGCGGATTTCCTGTGTACATAAAGAATAGAAAATAAAAAAAATTGTATACACATTATTTGGAGATTATTGCAACTAATTTTGGCTTTCTTTATATATATACTTGTCACACCTTGATGAAACATCTTTGAACACCCATTGGGTAAACTCATTGATCAAATCAGCGGCAACATCAAACACATTGTGACTTTCAAATGGGCGCTTGATACGAAAGAAAACATGACCTCTTGTTACACTACTTTCGCCTTCAGACAAGCGAATGTATGGAGATGTGTCATACTTTCTGGGGTTTATGTTTCTTGGTTGCATATCTGAAGTAGTTGTCATATTGAGCATTGGATCAAGTTGAACAATTTGTGTCATGGTCAAATCAGGATAATCATCTAGGCTTGAGGGTTTTGTAGCGGATAATCCAGGCACATCAGCATAATAAACAGCACCAACTGTTTGGTCAATTGAATTTTGCGCTTCAACTACATATTCAAAAAAGTAAATAATGTTAAAAACTTTGTAAATGAATATACATATTATATTAGGATTGGTTCTCATACCATCGGTGCTTGAAATATCTACAAATTTCCTCATTGAAACTGATGGCTGATCCATTCTAACTTTGTCAGTTTCTTCAACTTGTTGATTGGTATCATCCTAATGTATACATTTAAATAAAATTTATACAAATATTATATAATAATTTATACAAAAATCATGCATAAGAACTGCCTTATACAATATTCATACCAACATAATACCAAATTCAAACCAACATCATACATAAAATAATGCATAAGAACTGCCTCATACAATATTCATACCAACCTAATACCAAATTCAAACAAACATCATACAGAAAAAGCATGCATAAGAACTGCCTCATACAATATTCACACCAACCTAATACCAAATTCAAACCAACATCATACAAAAAAATAATGCATAAGAACTGGCTCATACAATATTCATACCATCATAATACCAATTTCAAACCAACATCATACACAAAATAGATCATTGGTATACTTTACTAGAGAAAAGGCATAAATTCACCCCTAAAGTTGTACCGAAAAGTTAGTTACACGCTTAAACTATTGAGGTGACCTATTACACACTTATACTACTCAAACGTGTATTTAATACCACCCACAAAGCTGACATGGAAATAAGATTAAATAAAATTAAAAAAGGCGCGTTAGAGTAAAAAAAAAAAGGCATTTTTCCCGCCCCACCCTTCTCCTTCACGTTACCCTACATTTCTTCTTCCTCCATTTTTTTCTTATCACAAACACTCTTTTTGCTATGGCTAATGTGAAAATAATTTTTTTTCAAGATAAATTTCTAAGAGAAAAATAGAAAACAATATTGCGGGATAGAAATTCATTACAAAGATCACGAAGTTGTTCAATTAATTAGGTTCACTGTTCGAAAAAAATTCCGGCGAGACATCTAAAATTGGTCAATCCTTACTATTTCCACATCAAATTCGTCAAGTCAAGAACGGATTATTTAATTTATTTTTATTTATTTTTATTGTGAGCATCTGAAATAAGAAAATTTTCAGATCTTATTTTTTTTGTGTAAAAAGTTTCTGGATTTTTGCAGAAAATTTAATTTTTAATGTATGTTCATAGATCTTTATTCTCTCTCAAAAAAATCCTCTCTAGATTTTCTTCAAAATCAGTAATAGTAAATTGAGCATTAGTCTTTCAATTGTCTAACTAAAATCTTTGCAAATAAATATTGCATGTTTTCACAATTCTCCTATTTGAGCTTGAATGAAATTTGTATATTGTGATAATTTTTTGTGGTGGGTTTGGTGATGGGTGAAAAATTAGTGGTGGTATGACTTTTAATTTCGATAATGACAATGAAACTCGTGATTTTGATATGGATGGTGAATTTATGGTTATGATTGTGATGAATTTCAACGATAGTGATATGGTTCCGATGGTAAATTTAGTTAAATTTATGATGTTTGTTATCGATTTTTTATGATGAAAATGGTTGTGGGAAGATTCTGTTGGTGAATTTGATTATGGGTGGTGAAATCTATGTGGTGGAGAAGTGAATTTGATGATAATAGGAGCAATGGTAGTGATTTAATGGTGAATTTGATGGTGTATAGGGAAGAAGAAGAAATTGGGTGAAATGAATTTTTTAAAAGAAAAATCTAACGTAATTATTGGCAGTGACATGGTGATGACGTGGCGCGAGTGTGAAACACTTTCTGATCATGTGATTGGTTGTATGTGCGTCAGGGTTGAAATAAATTCACTTTTAAGTAATTCAGGTGTGTAATAGGTTGTCACAATAGTATAAGCGTGTACCTGACTTTACTATGTGCAAACAATTTTATATCAAATTCATGCCAAATTATACAATTCTTATATATAAATTATAAATTTATGAAGATTATGTATGTGCAGTTTACCTCTTCCTCTGATGTTTGTGTTGGCTTACTTCTTGACGACCTAATCTCATCGATTATCAACTTTGTCGAATTATCGACATACGCTTTCAATTCGATCATGTGCTTGTCAACCTTCTCAACAATATAAACATATATATTAATAAAAAAACTTACAGAATAAGATGTAATATGAAGTTAATGGAAAAAAAGATTGAGAAAATAAACAATATCCTTCAATTCTTTCAACTCCTGCCGAACCTGTCATGAAACAGTAAAAAATAAATAAATGCATTGAAAATGTAAAAAATATATTAAAGAATTATTTTTTTGTATTCTAACCTCTGCAATTTCATTCTTCAACTCAACATATTTGTATTCTAAGTCAACATCATTCCTTTCTGATGTTGCATAATTTTCTGCCTCATGGTGACTGAAAAATTTATGTAAATTGTTCTGATCAGTGGCATTCATCTCGTCAGTTGTAAGGACTATGTTTTAAAATTTATGCTATAATTACAAAATAAGAAGACAAAATTAAAAAAAAAATAAAAAAAAGACAATAAATAAGAATTATTAAATGTGTAATTGAAATAAAATTCAAACCTGGTTGCCATATGTTCTGAAAATGGTGTTTTTTAAGTAATCGAAGAAAATAGATTCGTCCGATATCTTTCAGTTGAAAATACGAGGTATGCCATTTGCAATATGTATAGAACCTGTGTTGTCAAAGGGATGACAACACTCGTAGAACCAAATCTGCAGTGTTAAGTGGAATCCGCTAAATTTGAATGATGTTGGATTTTTTGTTAACTTATGACTGCACCTTTTGAGCGTCAACCTGAAACATTCAGTGCCCCATGGGTAGTTGATGTACTCACCGGTCTCAACCAAATCAAAATACCGTTTAGGTATCGTTGTTTTGGATGCCTCAGAACCTGTCAGAAATGTACTAATAAAGTACACAATACCAATGTTGAACCGGTCTTTGAGCTCAAAGAATTGACTACCTTAAACTTATTCAAGAAATCTAACTTAGGGATTTTTTTCATTTTACAAAAATACTTTTCAATAAGCCTATTTGGAATAGATGGATCTGAAACAAAATCGCTGAAGAGTCCACATTTAAGACCAGTCATTGCACTAAATTCCTTAACCCCAAAATGGAGTTCAGTACCATTTATTTTGATGACGAACATGTTGTCCCTGTCGTTATCAGTTTCAATAAGTAACAAATGACGCAATAAGTGACACTGCACCTTTATAGGGGTAGGTCGTTAAATACACCAAACGGAATTTCCAAAAATTGTTAAAACTTCTCTTGACCGAGGAATGTGGACAGGTCTTTAAAAACATTCATGTTTGTGCATGAAGACCAGTGTGTATATTGCTTCCTTGCCTAAAAAATAATATTATTTAAAATTAAATATAACTATACTAGACCACAAACTCCATACCAATATTAAGTGAGTTTCATACGAATGTTATTCATAGTTCATACCACATTCATAGACATAATGAGATAATTTGAAAAATAACTTTCCTACAAAAAGGTATACCAACTTCATACCAAAATTAAATCAGTTTCATACCAATGTTAAACATATTTCATACTACAGTCATAAATCAATAGTAAGTCAATTTCATACAAATATTATTCATAGTTCATACCACATTCATAGACATAATGAGATAATTTGAAAAATAACTTTCCTACAAAAAGGTGTACCAACTTCATACTAAAATTAAATCAGTTTAATACAAATGTTAAACATACTTCATACCACAGCCATAAATCAATATTAAGTCAGTTTCATACCAATATTATTCATGTTTCATACCACAATCATAGACATAAAGAGAGAATTTGAAAAATAGCTTTCCTACTAAAATGTGTACCAACTGCATACCAAAATTAAATAAGTTTCATACCAATATTAGTCATACTTCATACCAAATTCATGTACACAATAAAAGAGTTTGGAAAATAAATTTCCTACTAAGAGATGTGTAACTAGTTACATTCAATATTTAACCAACTACAGTCAAAGAATTTGAAAATCAAATTTAATACCAATTTAATGTCAACTTCATACCAATGTTAAACATACTTCATGACACATTAATATACATAATGATAGAGTTTGGAAATAAACTTTCCTGTTAAAAGGTGTATCATTTAACAAACTATAGTCAATGCAACTAATTGAAACACTAATTTCATATCATTTTTTATAAAAGAACGGAAAAGGGTCAAAACAACCCTTAAACTATCTGAAATAGCTTAAATATACCCTTAAACTATATTTCGGCTCAAAAATACCCTTCCCGTCAAACTATTGGGCCACACCTAACCTTCTAGTTAATAAAAGTATCCATGTGTGTGTTAAATGCCATATGGACGCCACATGTGCACGCCAAACAGACCCCACCTCCACATAGACTACTACGGAAAAGGATCAAAACTACCCTTAAATTATTTGAAATAGCTTAAATATACCCTTAAACTATATTTCGGCTCAAAAATACCCTTGTCGTCTAACTATTGGACCACACTTGCCCTTCTGTTTAACAAAAACATCCATGTGTGTGCTAAAATGCCACATGGACTCCACATGTGCACGCCAAACACACCCCACCTCCACATATACGACTTAAAGCCCTAATTTCACTCTTTTCCCCCTCATTTCATCCTTTCCTTATTTGGGTATATCTTTATGAATATACAATATACATTGACTCAATGCAGTTCCATTTTATTCTGATACTAATATGTTGTACTTTGAATATCACAACTTAAACAAAATTTAAATTAGTTCGGATCTAATCTTTAAATCATCTATTATATTGAATGTTTCTTTAACTTTCCGTAAAATCTAAAACTTCCTTAACAATCATTTAGAGCATCTTCTGGATTAAGGACCACAAAAGCTCAAAACTTGAACAAAAATAGGGTAATTGGTAAAAAAATTAAATTAAGAAATCTATAAAGACTTATTAGGTCTTCGTTGATGTAGTAGCAATCGAAGGTGTCATCCCATCCGTTCGTGTAAGACCCCGTATTCAAATAATAAATAAATAGAAGATTTCCAGAAGTTGCAGGTGCCAAACCACGCCGGCCACCCACGACCCGTGGAGTGGACCACGGGCCGTAGGTGTGGTCTGTGGTTGGCCTGCCTAGGTAGGGTCTGAGGGTCCAAGACCACGACGCGACCCACAGACTGTAGGTCAAACCACAGTCCGTGGTCGGGGTCCGTGGTTCGAGACCCTAAAACCAGACTTTCTGACCATGATCGATGGTCCACCAGGATGGGCCGTGGGTCAGACCACGGTCCATCGACTAGGGCCCGTGGGTCACTATTGTCAGTTATTTTCAGGGGCAGTTGGATCTTTTCCTAATTAATTAATTCCTATACTATGTCGTTTTACCTTTGTTTAGAACCCCCTATATAAGCCTTTTAACCCCCAAATTCACCCAATTTATTTCACTCTTCCAAATTCCCAAAAGAAAACCAATTCCTCTTAAATATTCTCTGTCTAGAAACTTGAAGAAGAAGAAGAAGGATTCAACCTAGGGTTTCAAGCTAAGGTTCCAATTTCTCCATTGAAGGCTAGCATTTGGAGTTAAGGTATGATAGTTTTCATCCATGAATTCCTTTCATCCATGGAGTTCCTAAATCTCTCTATTTCAAAAGGTAGAATTCCCCAATTGAGTTAGGGTTTTCATCAATTATCATGGGTTCTCTCTAGTATTGATTTAAATGAGTTAATTATGATCTTCTATGCATGAATTTATGAATTGCAATGCTTTTATGATGAATTCCCCTTTGAATCCATGAGATCCCTATGTTTTCAAGTTATGAACTATATGTTGAGGGATTTTGATCTTAAAGGAAGAGTTTTATGAAATTGATCATGTATTATTAGTTTTACATGAATTTATGATGAAATCCATATCTAACCCATGTTTTCTAAGAGTTGATGTTTGAAATTGAGTTTTGACCTCAAGGAGGTAAATTATGGACTTATGCATTATTTTATGAAATCTCTGCAAATGTTTTAAGGGTTCTTTGAGAGTAAAGTACCAATAATGATATTGTGTTGTGAAAGGACATTCTCACTAAAACATACACTAGCATGATGTGAAAGGTTTTCTCACATAGAAAGGATTCTTAGGTTGAAAGGCTTTCTCACCTAATTGAATCAAAGACTAGGAGCTATCTTAATGAAACTAGCTTGAATTGGTAGGTCAAGGGCACCTTTTCATGAGTAATGAAGTCAAGTAAGAAATGACTATTTCTTGGGAATTTATGCTTAGCACCAAGTGGATATTGTATATGAGATGGAAGCTCTCACGTAGTAGAGTCCGGGTTTCAAAAGTAATCTCATGAGATGGAAGCCTTCACGAAGTAGAGTCCGGGTTTCTAGTAGCAATATCCTTATCCCATAACTATGTGTCCACATAGGTTGATTAGCTAGTGGATCCACTTAAGCTAGAAGTTCAAGGTTCTACCTTAGGCAAGTAGAACAACCTCTTTTTGGTGTGGGGTAGACACCAGATTCCATGTTATAGCTCACATGGTCTCAATGTTGGTTAAGGCTAATTCCCCACAAGTAATAATGAACTAAGGTTACTCAAGGAGCATCACATAAGAGTTCAAAGATGTTAAAGAAGAAGTTAGCTTGCATTGACCATGATTTATGACTTATGTTTTATAACTCTTTCATATGATGTTTTAGCTTGGTCAAATGCATATCATGAAATGAATGTCCCTTTTTGCATGATTTTAAATGTTTTATGCATGGCTATCATATGTGGTACATTATTTTATACTAACGCATACTCTTGCCTATATTTTTCCCAAATGTAGGGTCTGACAGACAGGTTTCCGAGTCTAATGGCTAGTAGTTGAGTTCGTGATTTCTCAAGCTTTGGTGAGTCCTCATGCTTCGAGGAAGGAGTTATTGTTTTAGTTTCTTTCATGTATTTATCTTTTGGACTTGGACTATTTTTACTCTTATTGTTCTATTTTTTATGTTATGGGAGCTAAGTGGCTTATATGGAGTCCTTCGGGGTTCTATACGTCATGTTACATCTAGGGTGTACCCCTGGGTCATGAAAAACTTAGTATCAGAGTACACGGTTTAGAATGGTCCTAGGATGTCTCATAAGCCACGTCTAGTAGAGTCTTATTCATGAGTGTGAAGCACACCACATTTATGAATGACATGATACAAGATGATTAAGAAACTCCACTTCTTTCATTACTCTTAAGTCGTGCGATAGAGTTTAACTCTATAAAGTCTCTCTCCTAATCCTTATCCTATGTTCTTCAGGATATGGCTACCCGAAGAGCTTATGCTAGAAGTAATGTGGGGGAGAATGCGGAACAAGAAGCTCCTCCCCAAGCTCCTCAAGTGCCGAGCATGTTTCTAATGCAGAGTTTAGTGATGCTTTTCAAGTATTGGCTCAAGCGGTTACGGCCCAAGCCAATAAGGAGGTTGTGGTTCCCGCAAGCTCAAATGTGAATTCGATGGCTTCAAGAGCGAGGGACTTCACAAGGATGAACCCTCTGGAGTTTCATGGTTCTAAAGTTGAGGAAGATCCTCAAGAGTTTATCGATGAGGTCTATAAAATTTTGATGATCATTGGAGTTACGCCGGTGGAGAAGGCGGAGTTGTCCACTTACCAATTGAAAGGTGTGGCTCAAGTGTGGTATAACCAATGGGAAGAAGGGAGGCCGGAAGATGTGGGTCTTCTTGATTGGGAGAAGTTTAAGGCCGCGTTTCTTGATAGATTCTTTCCCCTTGAGATGAGGGAAGCTAAGGTGGTAGAGTTCATTAACCTTCGACAAGGAAGTATGAGTGTGAGGGAATATGCTCTAAAGTTCACTCAATTGTCTAAGTATGATCCATCAATGGTTGCGGATTCAAGGGCTAGGATGAGTAAGTTTGTATCGGGTGTGTCCAAAATGGTGGTTAAAGAGTGCCGAACGACAATGCTCATTCATGATATGGAAATATCTCATCTCATGGTACATGCACAACACATTGAGGAGGAGAAATTCAAGGAAAGGTCTAGGGAGGAAAAAAGGGCTAATACCGGTGATGGTAATTTCTCTAACAAGGTCCGATGGACAAGGTCGTCCAAGATTCCGACAAAGGTTTTCCAATCAAGGTTCCTCCAATGCCCCTCCAAAGATCAACCAAGATAGGGTGTCTAACCCTAAGCCTCAAGGAGGTAATGGCAGTGGATCTTCGTTGCCCATGTCTACTTGTACTAAGTGTGGAGGAAGCACGATGGTAGGTGTCTAGCCGGTACGGATGGTTGCTATGGTTGTGGTAAGAGTGGTCACAAAATGAGGGATTGCCCGATGCTTAAGGCTAAAGGAAGAGAGGGCAAGCAAGCTACTCCTAGTGGTTCGGGTTCCAATGCTCCTAAGCAAAACCGCTTTTATGCTCTTCAGACTAGAGGTGAACAAGAGAGTTCTCCAGATGTGGTTATCGGTATGTTGAAAGTTTTCCAACTTGATGTATATGCTTTACTTGATCCCGGTGCTATCTTGTCTTTTGTGATGCCATATGTGGCCATGAGGTTTGATATGCTCCATGATGTGTTGTTAGAACTTTTTCTGTCTCTACTCCTGTTGGTGATTCTCTGGTGGCTAAGAGGGTCTATAGAAAGTGTCATGTTTCCTTGTCCCATAGAGTTACTCTTGTTGACTTGGTAGAGCTTGATATGTTAGACTTTGATGTTATCTTGGGTATGGATTGGCTGCACTCTCGTTATGCTTCTATTGATTGTAGAACTCGTGTAGTCAAGTTTCAGTTCCCGAATGAGCCTATCCTAGAGTGGGAAGGGGGAAATTCTATGCCTAAGGGTCAGTTTGTTTCTTATCTTAAAGCTAGAAAGATGATTTCTAAGGGTTATTTCTACCATTTAGTAAGGGTGAGGCATGTAGATTCTGAAACCATTTCTCACGAGTCGGTCCCCGTTGTAAATGAGTTTCTGGAAGTATTTCCAGATGACTTACCCGGTATTCCTCCTGAATGGGAAATAGACTTCGGTATTGACCTTCTCCGAGATACGCAACCTATCTCTATTCCTCCTTACCGTATGACTCCGGCAGAACTTAAGGAGTTGAAAGAACAGTTCAAGGATTTGTTGGATAAGGGTTTCATCCGACCGAGTATCTCTCCATGGGGTGCTCAAATTTTATTCGTTAGAAAGAAGGATGGTTCTCTTCGTATGTGTATTGATTATCGTCAGTTGAACAAGGTGACCATTAAGAACAAGTATCCTCTCCCAAGGATAGATGATTTATTTGACCAACTTCAAGGGGCAAGTTATTTCTCTAAGATTGATCTCCGATCGGGTTATCACCAATTGAGGGTGAAAGATGATGACATTCCGAAGACGGCTTTTCGAACTTGGTATGGTCATTATGAGTTTCTAGTAATGTCATTTGGGTTGACTAACGCTCCGGCGGAGTTTATGGACTTGATGAATAGAGTGTTTAGACAATACCTTAACATGTTTGTGATTGTG
This sequence comes from Solanum etuberosum, assembly GCA_029582245.1. Classification (NCBI taxonomy): domain Eukaryota; kingdom Viridiplantae; phylum Streptophyta; class Magnoliopsida; order Solanales; family Solanaceae; genus Solanum; species Solanum etuberosum. The sequence continues at coordinate 3,848 of JAJONR010004669.1, read as the reverse complement.
TTCATTGATGATATTTTGATCTACTCAAGGAGTGAGGATGAGCATATTGATCCTTTGAGGATCGTGTTGCAAATTCTTAAGGACCAACAACTTTTCACAAAGTTTAGCAAATGCAAATTTTGGTTAAGGTCCATAGCTTTTGTTGGTCATATTGTCTCAAGCAAGGGTATTGACGTATATCCTAAGAAGACGGATGCGGTCAAGAGTTGGCCTAGACCTCTAAATCCTTCGGATATTAGAAGTTTCTTGGGTTTAGCCGGTTACTATAGAAGATTTATCGAGGGATTCTCTTCAATTGCCTCTCCTTTGACGACTTTGACTCAAAAGAAGGCTAAGTTCATATGGTCGGAAGCATCTGAGAAAAGTTTTCTAGAGTTGAAGGATAGACTTACTTCCGCTCCGATGTTGACCTTACCGGAAGGAACGGATGGTTTTGTGGCTTATTGTGATGCCTCGAGAATTGCGCTAGGGTGTGTTCTAATGCAAAATGGGAAAGTTATTGCCTATGCCTCAAGGCAACTTAAAATCCATGAGAAGAATTATCCGACTCACAACCTTGAGTTAGCGGCGGTCGTTTTTGCCCTAAAGATTTAGAGACACTATTTGTATGGAGTTCATGTTGATGTGTTTACTGATCACACGAGTTTGCAATATGTGTTTAATAAAAAAGATTTGAATCTTCGCCAAAGAAGGTGGCTTGATTTATTGAAAGATTATGACATGGATGTTCTTTATCACCCCAGCAAGGCTAATGTGGTAGCGGATGCTCTTAGTCGGTTGTCCATGGGTAGTGTTTCTCATATTGAAGAAGAAAAGAAAGAGTTGGTTCGAGACGTGCATAGATTGGCTCGATTAGGTGTTCAACTAGTGCACTCCATCAAAGGTGGTGTTATGCTTCACAATGGTTCCAAATCGTCTTTTGTGGCGGATGTGAAAGTCAAGCAAGATCTTGATCCAATTTTGGTAGAATTGAAAGAGGCAGTGCTAAAGAAATCAGTTGAGGCTTTCTCCCAAGGGGGGAGATAGTGTCCTTAGATACCAAAGTCGTTTATGTATTCCGAAGGTTGATGACTTGAGGGAACAAATTTTGACAGAAGCTCATACTTCGCGGTATTCCATTCACCCGGGAGCCACCAAGATGTATCGTGACCTACGTGAAGTCTATTGGTGGAATGGGATGAAGAAGGATAATTGGGATTTGTGGCTAGTTGCCCAAATTGCCAACAAGTGAAGGTTGAGCATCAGAAATCGGGAGGTTTGTCCCAAGATATTAGCATTCTTACTTGGAAGTGGGAAGACTTGAATATGGACTTTATTGTTAGTTTGCCTCGCACCCGGCGACAACATGATTCTATTTGGGTGATAGTAGATCGGATGACGAAATCAGCTCATTTCCTTCCCGTCAAGGTTTCCTATTCGGCGGAGGACTATGCCAAGTTGTATTTGAGAGAAATGGTAAGATTGCATGGAGTGCCCTTGTCCATTATTTCTGATCGTGGTACCCAATTCACTTCTTAGTTTTGGAAGTCATTCCAAAAGGGGCTTGGCACTAAGGTTAAGCTTAACACGACTTTTCATCCGCAAACCGATGGGCAAGCGGAGCGTACTATCCAAACTTTGGAAGATATATTAAGGTCTTGTGTGATCGATTTTAAGGTTAATTGGGATGACCATTTGACATTGATAGAGTTTGCCTATAACAATAGCTATCACTCAAGTATCGATATGGCTCCATTTGAGGCCTTGTATGGTAGGAGGTGTAGATCTCCCATAGGTTGGTTTGAGGTGGGTGAATTTTCTCTAATAGGTCCCTAGCTAGTTCATGAGGCCATTGAGAAAGTTCGACTCATTAGAGAGAGGTTGAAAATGGCTCAAAGTCGGCAAAAGTCTTATGCCGATGTGAGAAGAAGGGATCTAGAGTTTGATGTTAACAATTGGGTTTACTTGAAAATCTCACCCATGAAGGGTGTCATGAGGTTTGGTAAGAAGGGGAAGCTTAGTCCCAGGTATGTAGGACCATATAAGATTTTGAGGCGTATGGGTAAGGTAGCTTATGAGTTAGATTTGTCAAATGAGTTTGCAACCGTGCATCCCGTTTTCCATGTCTATATACTTAAAAAGTGTGTTGGAGATCCTACATCCATAGTTTCCCTAGAAGGGTTGGGAGTTGATGAGTCTCTTATATGAGGAAGTTACGGTTGAGATTCTAGACCGGCAAGTTAGAGATTGAGAAACAAGGAAACAGCTTCCGTGAAGGTTTTGTGGAGAAATCAATTAGATGATGGTGCCACTTGGGAGGACGAGGTCGATATGATGTCCCGATATCCTCATCTCTTTCCTTCTACTCCTATTCTAGCTTGAGGTAATGAGTTCCTCTTGATTTGTCCTTGTTTTGGGGTCATGTGTATTTATGCGTGTTTCCATGATTTCCTTATGATTGTGCATGTTCATGAAAACTTATGTTTTGAAAAGAAAATGAGTTTATATGATTGATTTTCCTCATGTTGTTGTGCATTGAGTATGAGTTGCCTATAAACTTCATGAGATGAATTGATGAACATGCATTAGCTATGCTTTTTTAGAGTAAATTGTATAGAGGCTCCGCGAGATATAGTTTAAGGGTATATTTAAGCTATTTCGAATAGTTTAAGGGTAGTTTTGACCATTTTCCGTAGTCGTCTATGTGGAGGTGGGGTCTGTTTGGCGTGCACATGTGGCATCCATATGGCGTCCATGTGGCATTTAACACACACATGGATACTTCCGTTAACTAGAAGGGTAGGTGTGGCCCAATAGTTTGACGGGAAGGGTATTTTTTAGCCGAAATATAGTTTAGGGGTATATGTAACTTATTTCGAATAGTTTAAGGGTAGTTTTGACCATTTTCCATAAAAAGAATAACCAAATTAATATCAATTCCATGACAGTAAATATACATATGTTTGCATATATCACATAAATTTCATGCCAACATTAAAACAAAATTCATGCCAAAAATAATATGCAAAAATAAATAGTTTTATCAAAAATTATACTAAATTGAATAATTGAAAAATAAATTAAATAGGATATTTACCCTAACCATTTTTTTTATATTGGAATTTCCGAGTCCTCCTTCCTTGTTGCTCTTCTTTTGGAGGGTTTTGATGACTGACTCATATCGACATTTGTTGATTTTTTTTTAATTTTTTTCTCACTTACAAAATCTGAGTCCGAATCAGAAGGGGGTTCCACCATTTTTTCCCTACTCTTTTGTCCCTTTTGATTTGTAGGACTTGCAATTTTCTTTGCTTCACTTTTCTTCTCCTTTTCTGTAGTTTGTTTTTTCTTTTGAGAAGTACAACCCTTTTTTGCCGGACTTGCATTCTTGTTTGGTGGCGGTGTTTGAATCAATATGTTAAAGGTCGGAGCCTCTATTTCAACAGTAGAACTCGCTTCTACTAATCTCGGGCTCTTTCTAGGAGTATGTTCATGTTTCTTCGACATGTTTTTATAGAAAATCTTAAAAACTTGATTTTTAGTATTGTGAATCTGCCCTTTCTTTTGATTGTAGAATGAAGATGTGATATTGAGATGTATAAACGGTTTCTATGGAAGATGATTGAAGATGTGAAAGAGGAATTGATAATTTTTGAACATGGAGTGGTGGGGTGCTGACTAGAACAAGCGTGGTGACACGAGGGGTGTGGATTTGACGTGTAACGGTAAAAAGGGAACAAGAATCAAGGTAAAATTCCTAAAAATGTGTAAGAGATAATTATGGTAAATTCTTTATTTATATTATTTATTAATAAATATAAAATTATAAAATACTAAATATTTAAGAGATAATTGTTTAAATATATAAT
>JAJONR010004668.1:0-40728 GCA_029582245.1 Solanum etuberosum | reverse complement strand
CAGTTAGTGCTCAATACCATAGGCTTGCCCTTATTTTCACTGCTTAGACTCTCCAAACTAGTTGCTAGGATCACTATAGGACTTTCTTAGCTTGTAACATAGGCTCAGGGTCAGGTGTGGTACATTTGGGTACTTTTTAGTGACTTTCTTCCCTCCTTGACATTACATTGCCTTTTTACCTCTTTTCTCAACCTATTTTTGACATCCTTTCATCTTATTTTCTTTCCCTTGACTCTTTTCAATATGGATGTGACTTTTGACTTTTTGGCTCTTATTTTTCACTTTCTTCTTTTTCTTTCACCTTATTTTTCTTTATTTCTTTCATCACTTTTATTTATCATCTTTTTGCTTCTTTTGCACAAAGTCACATCCTCTTCTATCTTTTCTTTTTCTCTTTTCAACACAAAACTCTTTTCATACCCTTTTTTATTTTCTTTCGGTTTCCTCTTTCATAGTCACCCTCAACATATGGATTTTGCATTAGTTGTGGTGCACAATATCCGATGTCGGACCAGGGCCAAGATCAAGGTAACTTTTGAATTAGCCACCCTCAACTTAGGCTTTTGGCCTAAGTCAAGGTGCACATGTCCAAGGAGGGACCGGGGCCAAGATAATTATTTTAGGGAAGGTGAGTTAGGTGAATCAAAAGAAATGGTCTATTTTAGGCTCAAATTTTTGGATCAAAGGGAACATTGATTTCATTTGGTTGGATCATTTTAGGCTTAAGTGGACTAATTTGAACAAGGGTCTATGATCACTCCCCAACTTCTAGCCTAGATCATCTTAGCAGGACCAACGGGGCAAGTTCTAGATTGACAGATATTGTCTGAACATTCAACTTTTCTCACACACTCTTGGCACATTGTTTCATTATCAGATTATCAGATTACCCAGTTCAAGTTATAGCTTAAGCCATGAGGTCACATCGGTTCTTATCATGTCACATTAAGATCCAACACATTCAACTCATCAAGACTATAGATCTAGCACAATTCAATATTTTTGTACATGGATCATTTTTCTCATGCTTTTCATGCCATCATGCTTTCATTTTTCTACTTACTCCTACACATACATTCCTAAACATGCCGGTTCAACATAAATTAAAACATTCTCTTGGGGGAAAAGAACACAGGCAAGAAAATCCCAAGAGAGGATTATGAGTTGGGTTACTCAAACTTCACCCTATCACTCACAATCAATTTACCCCACCCCCAACAAAATAAAGTGCAATTGTCCCCCGTGCACAAAAAAATAAAAAGCAAAGGATCGGGTGAAGCAAACTTGTGGCGCATATGCGCCGAAGACCACTCAAGAAGTGGGTGGGTCCGGTTTCCCGGAACCCGTTGGATCCACACTTGGAACGCAATCAGTAGCGCTCCCATCTACCCTCTCAGCGCCCTCAGTAGTGCTATCATCTAGTCAACACTAATACAAAAATAAAACACCTATCTAAAGAGGTACAAAAATTAGAATAAAAGAAGAAAACTCCTAGTTTGAAAAGAAAAACCTAACTGGCTAGATTGTACATCTTGGGTTGCCTCCCAAGCAGCGCTTGATTTAACGTCGCGGCATGATGTAGACCCCTTGATTACTCAGACTTCATCAAGATTCCATGCCTCTATCACTGCATTGACACTCTCGGAATTTCCCATATAGCTTTTTATCCTCCGGTGGTTGGCCTTGAACCTTGTCCCCTTACTCTTCTCGAGCTCGACCACTCCATGTGGAAATATTTGTGTGACTTTGAATGGCCTGGTCCACTTGGACTTGAGCTTTACAGGAAACAACCTCAATCCTGAGTTGAATAAGAGTACCAAATCACCCACAACAAATTCACGTTTTCAATCTCTTGATCATGGTACTTCTTCATCTTCTTTTTGTACAGGGCTGAACTTTCATATGCTTTTAGACGAAACTCATCAAGCTCATTCATGACTTCAATATCATTACTGTCAAATTTCAGTGTTACCTCTGCTAATGCATCAACACCTATCCTCTCCTCAATAGGCACTTCAGACTCTTGCTCTATAGTATGATTTACCACCGATGCCAACTTGACATCACCTCCTTGCTTCATAGACCTACATATGTTAAAATTGACCTCCTCATTATTCAGTCAGAAATTCATCTGCCCTCTCTCCATATCGACTAAGGCGCACCCAGTAGCAAGGAATGGTCTCTCTAAGATGATGGAAACCTCAAAATCAACCTCACAGTCGAGTATCACAAAGTCTGCCGAAAAAATGAACGACCCGACTTTCACAAGGACATCTTCGAGCACTCCAACGGGCCTCTTCACAGTTCAGCCGGCCATAAGTAAACGCATAGCAGTCGGTTTCGGTGCTCCTAAACCTAATTTCTTATAAATGGATAGTGGCATCAAATTAATGCTGGCCCCCAAGTCGCACAAAGCTTTCGCAAAGTGTGACTTCCCAATGGTACAAGGAATAGTGAAAGCTCCAGGGTCCTCTTTCTTTTGCACAAGTGACCTAGTGGCAATAGCACTACGATGTTGTAGTCTCTCTTCATTCTCAAAACTAACAACCCTCTTTTTGGTCATCAAATCTTTCATGAATTTAGCATACCCAGACATTTTTTCCAAAGCTTCTATTAAGGAGATATTTATGGACAGTTGCTTCAGCATATCAATGAACCTGTGTTATTTTCCTTCTTCGGTCTTTTTCACCAATCTTTGCAGGAATGAAGGTGGAGGTCTAGGCATGGGAATAACTTTTTGGGTTATCTCCGATTCCTTCTCTGTAGCATTCTTGGACTCTCTAGTAACCTCAATCTCATCATCATCTTTTTCAACCACAATTTCAACCTCAGACGGCATAGGTGGATCAATGGTCCGTTTACCCCCTCGAGTAGTGACTGCCATACAATGACCATCATTCTTTGGATTTTGGATGGTGTTGCTAGGAAGTGTGCCAGTCTGACATGGGTTTACTGTAGTGGACAACTGATTCATCTGCTGCTCTAATTGCTTGATCGACACTGCATGGGCATCAACTTTTTGACTAATTCTAGACAAGTCTTTTCGCATCTCTTTCATATTCTCATAAGTCGTGTCAAACCTCTTCATCATCTTCTACATCATATCCTCAATCCGTGACATACTACCCCCAGCTTCCCTATTGCCAGATTCCCCATTTGCAGGTGGAACATAAGGCCCAACTCTCTCGTTCCTGTTTCCATAGTTGTTCCGGTTGTAGTTGTTGTCTCGATTGTCGTTCCCATCCCGGACATAATGACCCTCTCGATTGTAGTTACCATAGTTCCGACCTTAGTTTCCTTGACCTTGGCGCCAATTATCCGAATTGGAACCTTAGGTGTTGGCTCGGAAACCCCCCGTCTGATCATTCACTAAGTAAGCATCTTCCTCATAGTAGCATTCCTCAACTGGTGGTGGTGAAGTTCTAGTCAAGTAGTTTACCGCATTCACCTTTTCTACACCTCCGCTCACATGCTTCAATACCTACCTAAGTTCTGTCCTCATCTGAGCCATCTCCTCATGAATGTCATCGGCCGATTGACTAGGTGCAACTTGAACTGAAAAAGTGTTTCTTCCAGTGTCTGACTTTCTAGTGCTCCATGCTTTATTATTTCAGGAATTCTTCTCCAGTTTCTCTGCGATCTCCTCAAACGTGCACTCACCATATGATCCTCCAACGATAGTATCAAGCACAGCCTTACCATTGTCATCCTGACCTCTGTAGAAGTATTCCTTCAGTGACTCATCAATGCGGTGATTTGGAACACTTCGTATGAATGTAGTGAACCTATCCCACGAACTACTCACAAACTCTCCAGGTAGTGCTATAAAGTTGTTCAGTTTGTCCTTGTGATTCAGCTTCTTGGACAACGGAAAATACTTTTCCATGAACACCTTGTGCAATTGATCCCATGTGTGAATCGAGTTGTATGGAAGCTTAGAAAACCATACCGCAGCATCTCCGGTCAGTGATAGAGGGAAGACTCTCAACCCTATGACATTCATGTCCAACTCTGGTTGACCCACACAACTCTTGTAAACACTCCTCAACTTAGCCATGTGCCCATGCGGATCTTCCGAAGCCACACCAGAGAACAAACCTCTTGTTGTAAGCATTTGCATCAAACTGCTAGTCACCACGAATGTATCCCCTAGAGGTAGAGGAGGGAGAACAATAGGTCCTTCAGATTCAACGGTATTGAAGTCGACCCTGTAATTATCATGCAATCTTCATTCAGGTGGGTTCTGCACCCTCAATGCATCTCTGAGTAGATTATCACCCTGAACCTGAGAATTCTTATTATTCACTTGTTCCTCAGGCTCCTCTATGACTGGATTATATGGACCCCTTAGTTATTCATGTTTCTCAAAGTTTTGCTCAACTCTGGATCGTATGGGGTCAGTGGTTCACCTCGACTCCGTGTACTTGGCATACACTAGAGTAGAAACCTGAAGAAAACAAAAACAACAGAAAACATAAAATCAAGAAATAATTGACTAAAGTTTAATAATGTAGTTAAACTTAGTCCAAAAGCCTTGTTCCCCGGCAGCGGCGCCAAAATTTTATATGCTCAAATTACACCTCCCTAAAGAAGTATAAGCGATCGTTGTCAAATAAAGAACCCAACTTGTAGGTTGGGGTCGATCCTACAAGGAATATGGTTTAGACTTAAACTTAACTCACTATTATATTCATTGAGTAACCTTATTTCCGAGACAAGTAAATAAAAGGGGGGGATTTGTGAAACAAATAACTGATTGTTGTTTAAGTAACAAGTGAGCAAGATTCAAACTTTGTTGTTATCAGTGAGAGAGAGAAACTAGGGTGTATGTGTTCCCCATAAGCTCTTAACGCGGTATTTCTAATAATAGTAATCATTTCCTAGTTTTTTAAATGAAAAGTTGGTAAGATATGTATCCCTAAGTGATTGGTCCTTCAAATAGGAAATTTCACTCAGCAGCTTGGTCCGGCTACGTGTGTATAATTTACTAACACTTACCCTTACCTCAGATTAGACATCACATCAATGTATGGCTTAGTTTTCACCCTCGCACCAATTGACATTAGACTATTAGATAGTATCACACTAAATCTCTGTTGATAATTCTTTTCTTATTAACTACCTCCTTGGTCCGGCAAGTAGCAACAAGGCGAGTTCTAACATTGGCCACCGTTAAAAAAACTTCTAAGTGAAAGAATTACCAATACATGCATCAATACTATTCAAGAATTACTTAGTTATTATTCATACATTTCTAATTGCTCATGGTTCCCACAACCCTAGTTGTGGATTTAGTTACTCATGCTTGAAAGAACACAATTCATATTTTTGTAAAGAGGATTCATGAACTTACGTTTAGAGTAGAAGAAACCCGTAATCTGTAATTGAATTTCAAAGCGAAAATCTTATAAACTGAAATTCGGAAATCAAATTGCCAAAGTTTGCAAGTTAATCCCAAGAAAATATTAAGAACTAAAAGTAAACAATAATGTCTAACCCCTAAAAATGAGGTTTACATACCCTATTTATAGAAAAACATGTCCTAAACAAAAAGGAAACAAAATAAGGAAATAAACTTTCTGGACGCGGCTTTGGTCGGCGACTCGACCTACGAACCGTGGGTTGACCTACGGTCCGTAGGTCCCCTCCATTGGTCAACACTTAGACTTTTTCTGCAAGGCCTGGAACCTTCAACTCCCAGTTCATCACTGACGGACGTGCAAGACGGAAAGCTGGTTGACCTACGGTTCGTGGGTCGTCTTCTGTGGCTCCACACTTAGGATTTTCATCAGGTACTAGAACTTCGACTCTCTGAACACCTTCTACGGACGTGCAGGATGGCCCGTAGGTTGCTTCGTGGTTCCACACTTGGTCAGACTTCCCTGATGCTCCCATCTACGCCCACCATCGACGGACTGTCATAGGACCTACGGTCCGTAGGTCCCTTCGTGGGTGGCTAGTTCTGTAGATTCTTCAGCTGTCATCTCAGTAAATCTCGTCCAAGCCTATTTCCTATAAACATGACACAAAAATATTATTTCCAATACAAAATGGTCCTAGACACACACAACTCTTAAGTGAAATGTATCAAAAATATCGTAAACTCACGGTATATCAAGGGGTCACCCACACACTTCTTTATCATAGAAATATGGTACAATAGATGAATGTATGCTAAGTCTGCAAGTAACTCTAATTCATAGGCTACTTTCCCAATCCCCTTTAAAATCTAGTATGGACCAATAGATCTAGGACTAACTTTTTCTTTCTTTCCAAAACACATGCTGCCTTTCATAAACGAGACTGTAAGAACACCCAATCATCAACACCAAACTCAAAATATCTTCTCCTCACATCTGAATATGATCTATGGCACCTCTTAGCGGTATTCAACCACTCATGAATGAGATTAACTTTCTCCATTGGCTTTGTAGACAAAGTCTTGACCTAACAATTCAGGTTCACCAAATTCAAAACATCCTACTGGGGATCTACACATTCTCCCATACAGGGCTTTGAGTGGTGCTATATGAATGTTGTAATGATAACTATTGTTATAAGCAAACTCAATGAGAGGTTGGTGATCATCCCAACTACCATTGAAATCTCAATATGTCCTCAAGAATATAAATGATGCACTCCTCTTGACTATCTATCTGAGGATGGAAAGCGATACTAAACTTCACCTTCGTACCAAAACCACATCTTTTTAGATCATGTGTGGATATAATATCTGGAGTAGTGCACTTATGACACAGTCTTTTCTTTAGGCCCCATCAACATCTAGGATACATAACCTTCCTTGGTACCTCAATGTACCATCTCTCCCCTTTGGTGCAAGTCGTGGTCTTAGGTTCGGGGGCTATTTCCCTTAGCTTAAGCAATATTAGGTCAATTTCTTACTTCTCCTTAATTTCTACCACTAAAGACGATTCCACCCCATTTTAAACACGACCACCACCGTCATTGGAGTCCAAGAGGCAAACTCCCAGGTTATCAAGTTGTTGGATATCTTTCAAAAGACCTTTCTTTTATTCCTGAGCATGAGCTAAACTTTTCATATATAGTTTGCTAAGAGCATCGGCGACCACATTCACCCTTTTAAGGTAATATAAACTATTTATGTCATAATCATTGAGTAAATCAATACATCTCATCTGCCTGAGATTAAACTCTTTCTAGTTGAAGATATATTACAAACTCTTATGCTTAGTGAAAACATCAAAATAAACACCATAAAGATAGTGATGCGATATCTTTAGAGAAAACACCATGTTGCCAACTCAAGAGCGGGTTGAGTAATTCTTATCGTAGCTCTTAAGTAGTATAAAGGCATAATCTAATCATCCAAACCTAAGAAACATTTAATATCGTAAAGGGTGGTGGGTTTGGGAAAATTCTTAAGTGTATCTATCTTTTGGAAGTGAACCTTGATATCCTTACTAGTAACAATGTGGCCAAAAATGCCATAAATTGCAATCAGAATTCACACATAGAAAACTATAACACCTCAGAAGTGTAAAAGGCATTGGATGTTGAAAAGTTGTAGAAAATATTGTTGGTACGGGTTTGTACGAGGCCATGTACGGTCCGTATCAGGTTCTACGGCTCGTGGGTGGTAGTCATGGTTAGTGCCTTGGAAATTTGAAAAATCTCAAGTCCCAACAATGTTCTACGAGCCACCAGTATGGCCCGTAGTTGGGTACACGAGCCGTGGATGGTCTCATAGCCTTGAACTTCATAAAGTTGGAATATTGGTGCTTGGTCTCCACGACTTGCTTATATGGGTCATATATGGGAATACGAGTCATGGTTATTTTGTCGTACTTAACCATAAGAGATTTGGTATTTTTAGTAAGTGGGTTTACGGCTAGCTAGTACGTGCCATAGAAGGAAGTACAGTCCGTACTTGGCCATTATGGTTCGAAGCCTGAGGGTCCAGGCACATAGTTGAGACTTAAGTGTAAGAAATCTTATACGGGTCATGTAATGTTTGATGGTTCGTGGATCAAGGGTCGTGGTATGTGATCACAAAGTTGAGTTTTAGTTGTTTTGGTTGATGAACGGACAGTACGGTCCATAGAAGTATGTACAGACCATACATGGGGTCCGTAGACCTATCCGACAGTTATTTCTCTGGGTTATTTGGGTATTTTCCTACTGTGTAATTCCTATATAGTACGTCATTTTAGGAATATTTTGGGGACCTATAACCGTTTCTAAGACTCAAAACCCTCACCACTCACTCTCATTCTCTCAAAACCCCGAACTCCCCCAAGTCTTCTTCTCCAAGTGCTCTCCCAAGGATTCAAGGTTCCTAAAGCTTCAATATCACGACCCGAAAAAATGGATGTAATGGCACTTGTCTATTCCCACCAAGACATGTCAGCCTCAACCCAACGAAATTGAAAGTAAACTGGAAATACAATAAAATAGAACAAGACAAGGGCGGAAAGCTTATTCACTCTAAACAATACCCCAAAACCTGGTTGTCACATGTACAAGCCACTAAATACAGAAGTGCAAAATTAAGAAATAAATACAAGTCTCAATCTTTGTTTCTAAAATAGAACAAAGTAAAAGAAAAGGAAAACGAGGGCCTGTCGAATCACAAGCAACTACCTTTTCAAGTCCTTGAAAAGTCTCGAGATCAAGAGAATAAGAAAGAGATCACACGGGTCCGGGCTCAGAACCTACACAAGTGTAGAAGTAAGGGGTGAGTACCAATAACATGGTACCCAACAAGAAACCTACTAAACAAAGCAACTAGCTAGAAAATGGATACCCCTTCTACTCCAACCGAACCTCCACGAACTAGAATCTGTACATAAATTAGCCCAGCCTAGCAATTTTACGATACACGGCTCACAGGCCCATTATTCACAGTTCAACTCTTTGGAGCTTAACAATCAAACAGTTCAAATAAAACAATCTCAATGCCAAGTAGTTCAGTCACATGCAATAAGTACATCAATCACAATTAACAAACAAGTCACGAATAGATAACAAAGGCATCAATTCACAATGACCAACCTCTCTACGGAATAATTTCCCATCGGCACAATATCACTAGCCGAAACCATTTCCCATCGACTTTATTTCAAATCACTATCCGAAACCATTTCCCATAAACTTTATATTAAATCCCTAGCCGGAACCATTTCCCATCAGCTTTATAAACACTTGCCGGAAATGACCTCGACATTACCACACTCACCGGCAAAAACCTCAGCATAATAACACTCATCGGCAAATACCTCTCCATAATAATTCTCACTGGCAAAGACCTCGGCATAATAACTCTCGCTGGGAAAGACCTCGTCATAATAACTCTCACCGGCAAAGACCTCGGCATCACAACCATCACATGTCTCCTCCCGGTGTTCAACAATCAAAGCACACAAGCAATATCACACCACACAGAAGAGACAAAAATTTGCACAATTCAAGTCCACATTCATGCTTTCAAGCGTTTAATCAATCAATAAATAAGGGCTACATTAACGCAATTCACATCATCATTCTCAACACATAACCTTTTTCATTTCAACACTTTTTTATTCATGTAGATGTAACAAGTGGATAATTTAACCCTTCACTTCATCCCCATTACTCCCAACACACAAGAAACGAAGGAAGCATACGAATTCAACTAGAATACAAGGTTTAGGAAGCCATTTTCCTTAAATCAATCAATAATCACTCCAATAGTTGAGTCTTCCCCTTTCGAATCACTCCCAAAGCCACACAATCTATGCACAAGCAAGTATTCACAATAAATTTCTGGAAACAACACTACCCATATCAATTCTCTTGAAAGGTGGGTCAATCAACACAAAATCCAATTCTAAAATTAAGGTTTGAATCTGAAATTTAATACTTGAAAGCATTACTCGAGGCCTTAGGAACTCATTAGGGAAAATCATTTTAAAAAAGGACTTAAAATCAGTTCACAAACTCCATTTTTGTTAAGAACTTGGGTTCTTGAAAAACCTCATCATTCACTAATCAAAATCTCATATTTTGATGTTAAAACTCATAAATAATCAAAATAAAATGAAGGTTTAGGATCAAGAACACTTACCCAAATGATCTAGCACAGAAAATCTTTTCGAAATACGCCATCAAGGGTTCCTGAAGTTCAAAAATGTTGAAATGGGGCTTAAACCCCGAAGTTTACAGAAAAAACCCTCTTTGATGTCGCACAAGCGACCAGGGGTTTGCTTACGCTAAAAATACGGGCCTCGCTTCTGCGACTAGACCTTCGCTTAAGCGAAGGTCACTTAAGTAATGGCTGCTTCGCAAATGCGAAGGTCAACATGAGTTGACCCTTCGCAAAAGCGACCCAGGTTTGCTGAAGCGAGCCACCTCTCGCAAAAGTGGAACGCACCAGAATTCAGACATCAGAAAATCAGCCAACTCTCAAAACATCGAAAGGACCCCCAGGATTCATTCGGAACCTCGTACACACAAACCACATATGCAAATCAATTATACTCGATGTTTTGGACTCAATGGAAGCATCAAAATATGAATCTGAGATTTCCTTGACCCGACATCCGTGGAAACCACAAGAATCTAACTTACGCCTAAAAAGGCTATAACAAGCTCCGGACCTCTCAAAATTAAACATAGGCCTCACTTAGGCCTAAAATCATCCCCCAAATCCAACGAAACTCTCAGAATTTCCAATCCGAGCAACCGAACCCCAAATGTTGACCAAAGTCAACCCAAAGACAAAATTTCAATAATTTCATAACTTAGGACCTCAAATCCTCAAAAGGACTCAGAATCTGAAACCGACAACTCTCATGGATCATATTTTACATTTCGGGATTGATAGAATCTACTGAATTTCATTCTAACACGAAAAACTCAAAAGACGCCAAAATCACTTTCTTAACAACTTACCCTTTAAAACTCACAAACTTACCGAATTCTCAAATTTTAGTTCAAAGTTAAAAAAAAATCATTCAAACTCAATCAAAAATGACTGGGGATCGATAACAGGAGGGGCTAAAATGGAAAATTCATGAAACTTTCCAAAAAATAATTGTTCGAATCATTACATTCAAGTCTCCTATTGTAAGTTCAACTGATTGTTTCATCAAGGTATTGTCACGACCCGAACCTACACCCTGGACGTGGACGGCACTCAAGAACCATTGTTGGCCCCAAACGAACCCTTAGCCTTGCTCAACTCTCAGTAGAAGACTTACTCAATAATAAATGAACTTCAAAAGTAAAGGTTTAACTCAATGCCTCAAAATAGATACTCAGGATATTTTAAATAAAACATTCACGGGCCAAAAGAGGCAACTCAAGTCTTAAACATTAAGCACTGGAAATGAAAAGACTCTTCAACTACTACTGTCTATCTATGAAGCCTCTAACAACTATGATGGAAGTCAGGACAAGACCCACGACATCCTAATACGACTGGAAGTAAATGTGGGAATCCTCCAAAATAAAGGAGGCTCAGCAGAGCAACTCTGGGACTGCAAGTGGTATCAATGGTGCGCCTGTTGATGACCCTGAACTCCTGCATCTGCATCATAAAAGATGCATGCCAAATGGCATCAGTACATGGAATGTACGAGCATGCAAGGGGAACTCTAAAGCACATACATAAGCTTGAACTGATAAAAAGGATGAACATACCTCATCTCAACCCAACTCAACTCAACTAAAGGATACTCAAGGATACTCAACTCAGTTCAATATAAAAGCAACAATAGAGATGCATTATAAAGAAAGCTTTTAAAACAGTAGCTAATAACTCAATGTATTTCAAAATACAATAATAACTCTTTTACTCTTATTTGGGAGATTCTCTAACCGACAACCATTACTATGAGCTATGTGATGATACATCGTCTCACCCACGCTGCCAGAACTGTC
The DNA here is from genome assembly GCA_029582245.1 of Solanum etuberosum. NCBI lineage: Eukaryota > Viridiplantae > Streptophyta > Magnoliopsida > Solanales > Solanaceae > Solanum > Solanum etuberosum. Next base: position 28,827 of record JAJONR010004668.1, on the reverse strand, counting down.
TTATACCTTACCGGAGTATAAGAAATCCTCAACTAACTGGATCCACTAAGCTATGCTTTAAAAACAATAATGAATCATCAAAAAGTATGACCCTTTTTTACCCATATTGGCAAATATTATTTATGAGGACTTTGAGTTATCTGAACTCGTCTCCATATCGGTGTTCAATACTACTCCCAATAATATAACTCATGCTCATATGTTTAAAAATATTTTCTCATCCTCAAACTTTGAGATTATTACTCAAAAGGTTCTCTTAAAAGAGATAGTGCTCAAAAACTCCTCATGAACTCATTTGGAAATCAAAATTTCCTCTCATTTTAAATGTAAAACATTTACTCTTGGGAAAACTTAGTTCCCATATATTCATTTTGAAAAATGAAACTCAACTCTCCTCAACCTCATACTCAAGTACTCAAGTCTTAAAACAAGTTTTAAAAGTTTGTAAAAAGACTTCTCAAAAAGACTCGAAAGGCTCTCTCAAACTTGACTCTTAATCATTTCTTAAATAGGAAATCTGAATTCAAGAGTTATGATTCATGATATAAAGGATCTCTTGATGATTAGATGTAGTTTCAAATTGTTGTAAATCAAGAAGAGAGTGAAGATACTTTATAAAAGAACTCAGATGGGACGAATAACGGAAAGGACAAGGGCAGGCGACCTTGGTGCAATGAGTGGCGCGGGGCGCCAACCCCTAAACTATAGAGCACTATTTCTGGCGCACTGCGCAGCACAGCTAGCGCAGTGCGCCAGCCCTCGCTGGTGCATCAGTGGCCCATCACCCCAACCCTTGCCCAGAAAACCCGACGAATTTTCCTCTTCAATTTCTGGCCCTAATTCACCTAGAATCGAGTGGATTCTTCCAAATTTACTTATATTCATTTACTCAACACAATTTCATGAAAATCTACTCAAAAATCCTCTAGAACAATGCTCATAAACAAGATCATCACCTCAAGAATTCAACAAAACCCCATTATCAAAGAATGAAGAACATAACTTCAAGAACTCCTCAAGAACTCAAATCATTCAACCTCAAGAATGAAATTACGGATGAAAATCACATGATTGGCGTGTGGGTGAACGAACCCAATACTATAAAAACTTACATACCTCGAAAGGATTGAATCCTTGGCGAAACCCCTCAACGATCGCAAGAATCTTGAACGAACGCTTGAACTTTTCTTTTTTCTCCTCTTGAACTTCTCTCTAAAACCCTAAGCGTGTTTAAGAATTGTGATAACTGATCTAAGTCAGTTTAGACCCCTAAAATATTACTAAAAATGACTTAGGCTAGTGGGTTAAGGAAAAGACCAAAATACCCCTCCTAAGTTCGGATGGATTTCCTTAACTGGACAGGCTGAATTCAAACATGCATATCTCCCTCATCCGAACTCAGAATTTAGCAAACTCGGTGGCGTTGGAAAGAGGATTCAAAGATATTTCATTTAATATCTCATGGACCACCTAAATCATTCTGTGCTGAAAGTTATGATAATTTGAAGTTGACCCAAAACTCACAATTGAACTCTAACTTGCACAAATCTCAAATTGGCTATTTCCTATTTAGTTCTTTCTAAATAAAGTGTTACAATATTTCCCCCTTGGGAACATTCATCCTCGAATGAGATCACTCTAATTAGAACTAAGGGTGGCAACATCTAACACCCAGCTCAAACACCCAACATGCAATTTAACACAACGTAGCATATTAATTAAAGAGTGTTACAAAACTCATTACCTTGGTCTTGAATTTATCCGAAGGTAAAGAGATGTGGGTATATCTTCTTCATATCCTCCTCAGCCTCCTAAGTAGCTTCCTCAACAAACTGATTTCTCCATAAGACCTTGACTGATGCTACCTCCTTGGTTCTCAACTTGCAAACCTGACGATCAAGTATCTCAACGGGTATCTCCTCATAAGATAGGTTGTCCTTAATACCAATATTTTCCGTAGGTATAATAAGTGAAGGATCGCCCATACACTTCTTCAACATTGAAATATGGAATACCGGATGGACTGTTGCTAATTCTGGCGGTAGCTCCAACTCATAAGCTACATTGCCAATTCTCTTGGATATCCTGTAAGGACCAATATACCGGGGACTGAGTTTCCCCTTCTTACCAAATCTCATAACACCCTTCATGGGTGAAACCTTCAAGTAAACCCAATCATCCACCTCAAACTCCAAGTCTCTTCTCCTAACATCTATATAAGACTTCTGACGACTCTGTGCTATTTTCAACCTTTCTTGAATAGTCTTCACCTTCTCCATAGCTTGATGAACCAAGTCTGGTCCTATCAACCCAGCCTCACCAACCTCAAACCATCCAATAGGAGATCTACATCTTCTCCCATAAAGAGCCTCATAGGGAGCCATTTGGATGCTAGAGTGATAATTGTTATTGTAAGCAAACTCTATTAGAGGTAAGTGAGCATCCCAACTACCCTTGAAATCGATCACACACGCCCTCAACATATCCTCTAAAGTAGGAATTGTACGCTCTGCTTGACCATCAGTCTGAGGATGGAAAGTAGTACTAAGGTTCACCTTCGAACCCAAACCCTTCTGGAAAGGTTTCCAAAATTATGCGGTGAATTGCGCACCTCTATATGAAATGATGGACACATGAACTGAATGAAGTCTGACTATATCTTGGATATATAACCTGGCATAATCCTTTGCCGAAAAGGTAGTCCTTACTGGTAAGAAATGGGTTGATTTAGTCATCCGATCTATAATAACCCAAATCGAATTATGCTTCCTGCGATACCGCGGTAAACCACTAATGAAATCCATATTGATCATCTCCCATTTCCATTCCGGAAGATCTATGTTCTAGGCCATACCATCGGGTCTCTGGTGCTCTACCTTGACTTGTTGGCAATTCGGGCACTTAGTAACAACTCGGCAATACACCTCTTCATGCTACTCCACCAATATACTTCTCTCAAGTCACGATACATCTTTGTGGAACCAGGATGGATAGAGTATCTAGAGCTATGAGCTTCCTCCATGATCCTCTCTTGGAGTTCATCCACCTTTGGTACACACAACCTACCTTGATACCTCAATACACCATCTGCCCCTTGTTCAAAAGCCATTAGTTTCTGCTTATGAACATGCCTTCAATTCAAGAAAAATGGGGGCTTGGTCTTGTTTCTCTTTTACTTCAGACACTAATGATGATTCAGCCACATTCATCACCACCACTCCACCTTCATTGGAACCCAACAACCGGACTCCCAATCGTGCAAGTCTGTGCACATCCCTGGTTAACTCCTTCTTTCCTTCCTCAACATGGGCAGTACTACCCATAGACAACCTTCTCAAAGCATCAGCAACAATATTAGCCTTACCTGGGTGATAGAAGATACTCAAGTCATAATCCTTGAGTAACTCTAACCACCTCCTATGTCTGAGATTAAGCCCTTTCTGACTAAATACATACTGAAGACTCTTGTGATCGGTGAACACATCTACATGAACACCATAAAGATAGTGAAGCCATATTTTCAAAGCAAACACTACAACAGCCAACTCTAGATCATGGGTTGAGTAATTCTTCTCGTGAATCTTAAGTTGTCTGGAGGTATAAGCTATAACTTTGCCATTCTGCATCAATACACAACCCAGTCCAACTCTGAACGCATCACAATACACAACAAAACCTTGCGTACCTTCTGGTAAGGTCAACACTAGGGCAGTAGTCAACTGAGTTTTAAATTGCTGAAAGCTTTTCTCACAAGCTTCAGACCATTGAAACTTTGTTGTCTTCTAAGTCAACTTTGTCAATGGGGATGAAATAGATGAGAACCCCTCGACAAACCATCTATAATAACCAGCCAATCCCAAGAAACTCCTTATATCAGTCGGGGATGTGGGTCTAGGACAGTTCTGCGCTGCCTCAATGTTTTGAGTATCAACTCGTATCCCTTCACCAGACACAATGTGGCCTAAGAATGCCATAGACTCAAGCCAAAACTCACACTTGGAAAATTTAGCATACAACTCCTTATCTCTTAGAGTTTGGAGAACTATTCTAAGATGACTGGCATGATCCTCCTCATTCCTCGAATAAATCAGAATGTCATTTATGAATATGATAACAAACCTATCAAGATAAGGCTTAAACACCCTGTTCATAAGATTCATGAACGTTGCAGGATCATTAGTAACACCAAATGACATGACAAGAAACTCATAATGACCATATCGGGTCCTGAATGCTGTCTTAGGGATGTCACTTTCTCTTACTCTCAACTGATGATAGCCGGATTTGAGGTCTATCTTAGAAAAACTAGTGGCACCCTGAAGTTGATCAAATAGATCATCGATTCTTGGAAGGGGATACTTATTATGTATAGTAACCTTGTTCAATTGGCGGTAATCAATACATATCCTAAGAGAACCATCCTTCTTCCTCACAAACAAGACCGAAGCACCCCAAGGTGAGACACTTGGTCGAATGAAGCCTTTATCAAGAAGGTCTTTCAACTACTCTTTTAACTCTTTCAACTCAGCGAGAGCCATTCTATATGGCGGAATTGAGATAGGTTGTGTATCAAGAAGAATATTTATACCGAAGTTTATTTCTCTCTCAGGAGGGACTCTCGGAAGATCATCTGGAAAGACCTCTTGAAACTCACTCACAACTAAAACTGACTGAATAGGTGGTGTCTCAACACTAGAGTCATTAACTCGGACTAAGTGATAGATGAACCCCTTGGAAACTAACTTTCTAGCCTTAAGGTACGAAATAAAACAACCCTTAGGCACTATTGAACTACTCCTCCACTCAATAACTGGCTCATTAGGAAACTAGAACTTAACTACTCGAGTCCTACAATCAACTGAGGCATAACAGGCTTGAAGCCAGTCCATACCTAGAATAACATCAAAGTCCACCATATCTAACTCGACTAAGTCAGCCATGGTGTCCTTGTGATTGACAAAAATGGTACAATCATGATAAACTCTCTGCTAGAATAGACTCACCAACAGGTGTAGAAGCACTGAAGGGCTCAAGAAGTCACTCAGGAAGGATATCAAATCTCATAGAGATATATGGAGTCACAAAAGATAGACTCGCACCTGGATCAAGCAATGCTCTTGACAACATCAGGTGAATTCTCTTGCTCTTGGCGACCGGTGATAGCATACATACGATTTGCTCTTCTGCCTGTCCCTAAAGTAGCTCATCTAGGTGCAACTTTGTCTGGGGGAGCCACTAAGAAGATTGGGCCCTATTACCCCCATTACCATTATCCTTCATGAAGTGACCTATCTGACCACACTTGAAACAACAAGTGGAGCCATCACGACACGCTCCTGGGTGGTTCCTACCACACTTAGCACATGCAAGAGTCTAATTACCTCCTTATGCCACACTACCTTAAGATTGTGCAGGTCTAGTTCTGAAGTTCTGAGAATTTTAATTCTTAAAATCACCTTTGTTCCTTGGTGCAGGTGCACTAGCAGATGATGGAGCAGGTCCAATTGGCTTTTGTTGAAAAGATGAATGGTTCGCATTACCCTTCTGCAGCCCGAACTCATTACCTGTTGTCTTGGCATTCTTTTTCCGGAACTCTTCTCTATCTCTCAGCTTATCCTCCTCAACCTGTTGCACATGGATCATAAGCCTTACTATGTCTATATCTCCTATCAGCATATCTGCCTTGCCCTCCTTACTTGACAAGCGAGAAAACCCAAATACAAATAGACTCATCCTGCTCTTCATGTCAGCAACCATCTCTGGAACATAGCGGGACAGTTGAGTGAACGTGAGGCTATACTCATGCACACTCATGGATTCCTACTTCAAGTTAATGAATTCTCTTACCTTCGTCTCCCTCAGCTCACGGGGAAAGAAACGCCCTAAGAAGTCTGTTTCAAACACAACCCAACTCACAATTGGTGCACCCTCAACTCTACTCTTCTTCCATTGGTCGTACCAGACTCTAGCAACACCCTTTAGTTGGTATGCAGCTAGCTTCACACGCTCAGCATCTGCAACATGCATCACCTCAAACACTTTCTGCAACTCTTCCATAAATTTTTCCAGATCCTCAGTGACACTTTAACCGGTGAAGTCTGGAGGATTGATCCTTAAGAACTCATAGATCCTGAATGTATCAGCCACATCCTGTAAATTCCTTCTTTGTTGCCCAGCTTGGTTGGTCACAACTTGACTCAACATCCGAATAGAATCCCGGAACTCAGCGTTAGTGACCTCTCCTTGGGGTTGCACTTTTGGTGCATTGGGGACCCCTTGATCCTGAGGATCAGAATTTCTCCTAAACTAGAGAATCAAATAGGGAATAAGCCATGAGTTCACCCTCTTGCCCGATGATAAAGGGGGAGAAAGGGATGCCAGGGACAGAGTAACTAGAGGGGGCATAATATGAACCTGGAAGGGAAGCCACATGAGTAGGAGTGGAGAGAAAGCGAAAGAGGAAAGGTGTTTTCCTATTCGATTGATCAATTCAGAGTCTCGAACCAAAGCCCAAGACCATACTCTGACTAAGAAAAATGGAAGTTCCTACCCTGGGAACATTGACAGGATGACCTCAAACAGCTCTTCACGGAGGCATGATCTGAAATATACGCGCAAACACGAATTAGAAAGAAACTTTTATAGAGTTGAACTCTATCGCACAAAAAAGAGTATGAATGCAGTGAGATAGTTCCTAAATGTCATAGCATCCTAATTATAGATGTGGCGCGCTTCACACTGATAACTAAGACTCTACAGACACGACTTCATAGACCCCCTAGGACTATAGAACTCTGATACCAAGTTTTTCACACCCCGAGCCTACATCCTGGACGTGGCTGACAGTCGAGAACCATTGTTGGCCCCAAGCGAACCCTTGGCCTGGCTGAACTTTCAGCGGAATACTTACTCAACAATAAATGAACTTCAAAAGTAAAGGTTTAACTCAATGTCTCAAAATAGATACTCAGAATATTTTAAATAAAACATTCACGGGCCAAAAGAGGCAACTCAAGTCTTAACTATTAAACACTGGAAATGAAAAGATTCCTCAACTACTACTGTCTATCTATGAAGCCTCTAACAACTATGATGGAAGTCGGGACAAGACCCACGACATCCTAATACGACTGAAAGTAAATATGGGAATCCTCCGGAAGCAAGGAAGATCACCAAAGCAACTCTGGGATTGCAAGTGGTATCAACGGTGCGCCTGTTGATCAGCCTGAACTCCTGTATCTGCATCATAAAAGATGCATGCCAAATGGCGCCAGCACATGAAATGTACGAGCATGCAAGGGGAAGTCTAAAGCACATATATAAGCTTGAATTGATAAAAAGGAAGGACATACTCACCTCATCTCAACTCAACTCAACTTAAGAATACACAAAGATACTCAAAGATACCCAAGGTATACTCAACTCAGTTCAATATAAAAGCAACAATAGAGATGAATTATAAACAAAGCTCTTAAAACAGTAGATAATAACTCAATGTATTTAAAAATACAATAATAACTCTTTTACTCTTATTTGGGAGATTCTCTAACCGACAACCATCACTATGAGCTATGTGATGATACAACATCTCACCGACGCTGCCAGAACTGTACTATACCATGCCGGAGTATAAGATATCCTCAACTAAGTGGATCCACTAATATATACTTTAAAAGCAATAAGGAATCATCTAAAAAGTATGACCCTTTTTTACCCATGTTGGCATACATGGTTTATGAGGACTTTGAGTTGTCTGAACTCGTCCCTATGTCGGTGCTCAATACTACTCCCAATAATATAACTCATGCTCATATGTTTAAAAACATTTTCTCATCCTCAAACTTTGACATTATTACTCAAAAGGTTCTCTTAAAAGAGATAGTGCTCAAAAACTCCTCATGAACTCATTTGGAAATCAAAGGTTCCTCTCATTTTAAATGTAAACATTTTCTCTTGGAATACTTAGTTCCCATATATTCATTTTGAAAAACGAAACTCAACTCTCCTCAACCTCATACTCAAGTACTCAAGTCTTAAAACAAGTTTTAAAAGTTTGTAAAAAGACTTCTCAAAAAGACTCGAAAGGCTCACTGAGTGGCGTGGGTCACCAGCCCCTAAACTACAGAGCACTATTTCTGGCGCACTGCTGGCGCATCAGTGGCATGTCACCCCAGCCCCTACCCAGAAAACCTAACGAATTTTTCTCTTCGATTTCTGGCCCTAATTCACCTAAAATCGAGTGGATTCTTCAAAATTTCCTTAGATTCATTTAACCCATCACAATTTCATGAAAATCTACTCGAAATCCCTTAAGAACAATGCTCATAAAAAAGATCCTCACCTCAAGAACTCAACAAAACCCTATTATGAAAGAATGAAGCACATAACCTCAAGAACTCCTCAAGAACTCAAATCATTCAACCTCAAGAATGAAATTTCGGATGAAAATCACATGATTGGAGTGTGGGTGAATGAACCCAAAACTATAAAAACTTACATACCTAGAAAGGATTGAATCATTGGTGAAACCCCTCAACGATCGCAAGAATCTTGAACGAACGCTTGAACTTCTCATTTTTCTCCTTTTGAACTTCTCTCTAAAACCCTAAGTGTGTTTAAGAATTGTGAAAACTGATATAAGTCAGTTTAGACCCCTAAAATATTACTAACAATGACTTAGGCTAGTGGGGTAAGGAAAATACCAAAATACTCCTCCGAAGTTTGGATGGATTTCCTTAACTAGACAGGCTAAATTCAAATGAGCATATCTCCCTCATCCAAACTCAAAATTTAGTAAACTTAATGGATTTGGAAAGAGGACTCAAAGATCTTTCATTCGATATCTCATGGGCTTTCTAACTCATCCTGTGCTGAAAGTTATGGTCATTTGAAGTTGACCCAAAACTCACAATTGAACTCTAACTTGCACAAATCTGAAATTGGCTATTTCCAATTTAATTCTTTCTAAAATTAGCCCTTTCTAAGACCGAGGTGTTACAGTATGTGTGAAATTCATCAATGGGTTCCTCTTCACCCATTGGGTCCCAATGAAACCTCAAATTCTCTTTGATGATTCTTGCCTAATTCTAGGATTTCATGATTTTTTTATGGGTTCAATTGATTAAAAGTTTATTTGTCATAATTGATCTTGTTATGCATATTTTGATCATAATTAAATGTTTACAATGGTCATGAACTCATGCTATGCAGGTATTCTATGATTATGAACTAAACTATGTTGATATGCATGCATTATGATTTTAAAAGTTTATGAATCAAGGATGCTCTCAGATAAAGTAGCAAGTATGTTTTATGAAATTTAATGCTTTCGATTGAAGTACTTCTCATTATTAAAGATGATCATGATTTAGATGTTTTATAGAAGTGTCTATTATGAGAATGTTATGATATCATGATTTAAAGGAGATATTCTTATAATTATGAAGTTTAAGAATGATTTAGTATTACTAAATTCTTACCATTTCAAAGATATGCATATAATATGATTATGCATGTTTTCTGTTGGAAGCTTACTTAGCCCCGAGTGGACCTTGGGATGAAGGCTCACCCTTAGTAAAGGTGGAGTCCTTTAGACAATCCTCTTGTCCCATAACTACGTGCTCCCGTAGGACATAGTCTTAATTGAATCTAGCTAGTGGATCCATCTAAACTCATGATTATGGTCCTTACCTTGGCAAGTAGGACCTTTCTGGTGTGGGAGAAGTACACTGAACTCCATGTTATAGATCACACGGTTTAAGTTGGCTAACGGTATCTCCCACAAATATTTATGATTTCGACAAAAGACTTATGATTACTACTTATGATATGATTATGGCTTTCATAATATTGCATTGACCTTGTACTATGCCTTCAGAATCAAATTATCAGTTTTCATGTTATGTTTACTTAGTCATTGCATTATTATGTTTTCAATCTTATCATGTTTATGTTATGTTCATGAATCCTTTCTCATGCTCAGTATATTCCAAGTACTCACCGCATACATCTCTTGTATCTATATTATTTTATAATATACGTTTGAGCACATCTCATCTAGCCTGCCATTAGCGCAGACGCCTATCATCTTTACTTAGATTTGGTGAGTCCTCATGGTTCGGTGAAATGGACATGTTGATGCTTTTTATGTCATTTAGACTTTACTTCAGTTTTCAGATTTATTCTAGTGAGCTAGGGCTTGTCCTAGCCATACTTATATAGTAGAGACTTGTTGTCAGATATTAGTATTTCTGCATTATGTCATTGTACTCAGATTTTCCTTATATGTTGAGTTAATCTTTTGAGACTTATATTCCACTTTCATAATTATTTCACTTATGTTTTTTTGTAGTGTCATGCTACGCCATGTGGTTCATTTAGAATCTTTTAGAATTCTATTTACCATGTCACGTCTAGGAGGTAGTCTTGGGTCGTGACAAAAACTTTGCATACAACTCATGATCTCTAAGTGTCTGATATACAATCCTGAGATGATCTATATGCTCTTTCTTAATACAAAAAAAAACAGGATATCATCGATGAAAACAATCACAAAAATATCTAGATTCCGCTTGAACAATCTATTCATGAGGTCCATAAAATCTCCATGTGCATTAGTAAACCCAAATGACATAATTAGAAATTTGAAATGACTATACCGATATCTAAAAGTTATCTTCGGGATGTCGCTCTCTCTAACTTTCATTTAATGATATTTGGATCTAAGATCTATCTTAGAGAAGAACTTAGAAGATTGAAGTTGATCAAACAAGGCATCAGTCCTAGGGATTGGAAACTTATTCTTTATGATGACTTTGTTTAATTGACAATAGTCAACGCTCATTCTAAAGGACTCATCATTTTTACGCATGAATAGAACAGAAGAACCTCATTGAGAGATGTCTGGTCTTATGAATCCCTTATCAAGGAGACCCTTCAACTATTATTTTAAATCTTTTAAATATGTTGGAGCCATTTTATATGGAAAACTATATATAAGTTGAGTTTCTAGAAGAACATCGATTCCAAAGTCTATTCCCTATCGGAAGGTATTTTGGGAAGATCATCAGGGAAGACCTATGGGAACTCATTAAAAATTGGAACGGAATGAAAGGATGAGACTTCAACAATAGAAATTTTAACCTGGACTAGATGATAGATCTACACCTTAGTAACCATATTTTTGTGTTAAGGTAAGAAATGAACTTTTTCTTTAGCAGAATTTTTTATTCATTCCACTCTAAGACTGGTTAATTGGAAAACTAAATGTAACACCTCAGATTTGAAAAAAAAGTAAGGAAAATTCAATTTTGGGTTCCATGATGTGTCTACAAACAGTAGAAGCTTCTACCGGCCGTAGATGACAACCATAGGATGGGGGGAAAATAATTTTTCTAAAATCAAGTCCCAGTATCCTTTTTACGGTTCACTAGAATGGTCTGTACACCTATGTAAAAGTCATAGGTAGGTCTCATAGGTGAGTCCTAGCCTTAGTGAAATTTTGAGGGTCAAAGTGGTTTCTACGGTAGACATGTACGGGCCGTAGGAAGACCTATGATCTGTACATGGGTTTTGTCGAAAGTTGGGTAAAATAATACTTTCGGAACTCTATCTACGATTGACCAGCACTGTCTGTAGAAAGACCTACAGACCATATGTCCAAACCGTAGGTGAAGCTCGACAGATTTTTTAAAGGGCTTTTGGGTCTTTTTCTAATTATTTTAATCCAATACTATGTAGTTTTACCTTCTACCCTAATTCCTATATAACAGTTTTAAGCCCCCAATTTACCCATTTGAACTCATTCTCCTAAACTCCCTAAACTTGACAAAATTTATCCTCCTAAAATTCTCTTAACCGAAGGAAGAAGAAAAAGAGCTAGAGTTTCATTCAAGTCTCCAAATTCTCCATTTTCTTTGGCTTAAATGATCAATGTATGTGTGTATTCACCCATGCAGTCCTTTCCTCCATGGGGTCCCCAAGGTTTTCAATTACCCAAATCAATTTATAATTGATCAAATTAGAGTTTCAATCCAATAAATATGGGTTTCATCCAATTATGATTGATTAAGTCTTCTAATGCATGAATTGATGTTAATCAATGATATTTAGATGAAATTGCATTGAACCATGCCTAAATTATAGTTTTCTACTATGATCATATGATAAACCAATGAATTATGAATTATGAATTATGAATTTATAAGATATGCATGTTTTCATGAAGTTATTGAAAATGAATTGATGATGCTTTGAAAGGAAAGTATTGATGTTATTGTGAAAGGATTTTTCACTTACTACGATGATCATGATTGTGAAAGGTATTTCTCACAAATGAATTCACATATATGAAAGGTTTTCTCATCTATGTTGAATTATGTTTAAGGAGCTATTCTATATTTTGATCTTGAAAGATATAGATTGGTATTTATCGTTGTCTTTCCCTATTTTAAATTGATATTAGACTTTTATTTATTCCGTTGCGATTTAAACTTAGCACCGAGAAAGCTTTGAGGTGGAGGTTCAAATAGGGTAGTCTCTAGTAGCAACCTCTAGTTCCATACTACGTGCCCCGTAGGATGTCTTAAATGACCTAGCTAGTGGATCCACTTTAGCAAATGATGATTTGTACGGATTCTACCTTGGCAAGTAGTTCCCCCTTCTTTCAGTATTAGGGATATACCGGTTTCCATGATATAGGTCTCATGGTCTTATTGTCAGTTAAAGCTAAAATCCCACAAAAATGACTATGTTTTCTTCAAAGCTTTTCTTATGTCCTTTATGTTAATATATTTGACTATGTTTTATGATCTTCATGTCATTTCTTCTCAAGAAGCTTATAAATGTTTCATTATGATCATGCCTATTCATTTTAACTCATTTATATTATCATGAATATTAATGCATATTCCCTCATACTTAGTACATTCTATGTACTAATGCATACTTGTACCTACATTGTTTCACTAATATAGGGTATGACGCTCCTACCTATCATACTCATGGCTAGTTGATTTCATAGACTTTGAAGATCGATGAGTGATATACCGTGAGTTTATGGTATTTTTGATGCGTTTCACTTAGAGTTTGTGTGTGTCTTGGGCTATTTTGTTATTAGGAATAATGTTTTATGTGTAATTCTTACAGGAAATAGGCTTAGAATAGGTTGATGAAGATGCGAGCTGACAAGTGCTGAAGTAGCCACCAACGGAGCCACCCACGGAGCCACCCACGGATCGTAGGTCCAACGACGGGCCGTAGATGGGCAGTCCTAGGTCCTGGTCTGAGAGTTGAGTTCCATTATTCAGTCCACGGAGTGCCAGGACGGACCGTAGTCCAGTCCATGGACCGTAGGTGATGCATCGTAAGTGGAACATCAGGGAAGTCTGACTAAGTGTGGAACCACAGAGCAGACGACGGACCGTAGGTCGACCCACGGTCCATCCTGCACATCCTTTGATGATGATCTGAGAGTTGAAGGTTCCAGTACTTGATGAAGTTTTCTAAGTGTCAAGCCACGGAGGGTGACCTACAGACCGTAGGTCGACCCACGGTCCCTAGGTCGTGCCGTCAAAAGAAGCCGCGTTCCAGCAGTTTATTTTCTTATTTTGTTTCTAGTTTTATTTAGGATTTGTTTTCTATAAATAGGAGTTGTAATCCTTATTTTGGGGGTTAGACATTATTGTATACTTCTAAGTTTTGTTCTTTGGGAATTAATTTGCAAACTCTTAGCAATTAACTTTCCGGTTTTCATTTTATAAAATTTTCTCTTTGAATTTCAATTGAAGATTTCAGGTTTCATCAATTCTTCTTGTAAGTTCATAAATTCTTTTTACCCAATTATGAATTGTGATCTTTCAAGCATGAGTAGCTAAATCCATAACTAGGGTTGTGGGAACCATGAGCAATTAACAACGTATGGATAATAATTAAGTAATTCTTGAATAGTGTTCATGCATGTATTGTTAATTCTTTCGCTTAGAAGTCTTTTTAACAGTGCACAATGTTAGAACTCGCCTCGTTTCTACTTGTCGGACTAAAGAGGTAGTTAATGAGAAAAGAATTAACAACAGATATTTAGTGGATGCTATCTAATAGTCTAATGTCAATTGGAGTGAGGGTGAAAACTAAGCCATACATTGATATGATGACTAATCTGGGGTAAAAGGTAAGGGTTAGTAAAGTATACACTCTTAGCCGGACCAAGGTGCGTGGTGAAATTCCCTACTTGGAGGACCAATCACTTAGGGATACATAACTTTCCAACTTTGCATGTAAAACACTAGGAAAGGATTACTATTATTAGGATTACCGCGTTAAGAGCTTGTGGTGAACACATATACCCTAGTTTCTTTCTCATATTGATAACTCAAAGTTTAAATTGTGTTTACTTGTTACTTAAGCATTCTAAACTTTTACTTAATTATAAAATCCCCCCTGTTTACTTTCTTCGGAAATAATTTGACTAAACGGAAATAATACTGAGTTAAAGTTAAGTCTAAACCATATTCCTCGTGGGATCGACCCCAACCTACAAGTTGGGTTCTTTTACTTGATAACGATCGCTTATACTTATTTAGGGAGGTGTAATTTGAGCGTATCAGTGAGTCCTCATGTTTCGAGGACCAAGATACCTTTTATAGCTTTATGTTATTTCGTTTCAAATATTATATGTGATGTATGGGTTACGTCTCAAGCACTTTCCTTATGATATATTAGATGTCTTTGAAACTTATGTTTGACTTCCGCTTTTGTCAAAACTCTTTTGTATGAAATGCTATCGTTTGAACACTTTACTTTTATTATCTTGTATGATGTATGCTAAGTGGCTTGTGTAGGGTCTTTTGGGGTTCTCTACGCCATGTTATACCTAGCGTATACTTTGGATCATGACAAACTTGGTATCAGAGCTAAGTTTAGAAAGGTCCTAGAATGTGTCATAAGCCACGTCGAGTAGAGTCTTGTTCATGTGTCTGAAGCGCGCCACATTTATGAATATGAGGCTATAAGATGTTTAGGAAATTCCACTTCTTTCATCATTCTAAAGTCGTGTGATAGAGTGTAACACTATTTATTTCTCTCTCCTAATCCTTATCCGATGCTTTTTAAGATATGACCCCTCGAAGAGCATACGTTAGGAGGAATGTGGGTGAGAATGTGGAAAGGGAAGCTCCTCAAGTTCCGGATGGTCCTTTGGCCGAACAAGTGACTAATGCAAAGTTTCAAGCTGCTTTTAAAGTGTTATCTCAAGCCATGACGGCTCAAGATAATAGGGAGGTTGTGGTCTCCGTGAACCCAAATATGGGTATGACGACATCTAGAGTGAGGGAATTCACTAGGATAAATCCTCCGGAGTTTCATGGTTATAAGGTTGAGGAAGATCCTCAAGAGTTCATTGATGAGGTGTACAAGGTTTTGATGATTATGGGACTGAACCGGTAGAAAAGGCAGAATTGGCCACTTATCAACTTAAGGGTGTTGCTCAAGTTTGGTTCAACCAATGGAAAGAAGAGAGGGTGGTTGATGCGGGTCCTCTCAATAGGGAAAAGTTTAAAGTTGCTTTCGTTGATAGGTTATTTCCCCTTGAGATGAGGTAGGCAAAGGTACTTGAATTTATTAACCTTCGTCAAGGAAATATGAGTGTGAATGAATATGCGTTGAAGTTCACACAACTATCTAGGTATGCTCTAACTATGGTTGTCGATTCTAGGGCAAATATGAGCAAGTTTGTTTCGGGTGTGTCCAAAATGGTGGTTAATGAATATTGTACCGACATGCTCATCAATGAAATGGACATCTCTCATCTAATGGTGCATGCTCAAAAAATTGAAGAGGAAAAGCTGAAGGAAAGTTCTAGGGAGGCTAAGAGGGAAAGGATCGGTGAAGGTGACATATCATATTCAAGGCCCGATGGACATGGACATGGTCATTCTAAGTTCTGATAAAAGTTTTCCGGTCAAGGTTCCTCCAATGCTCTGGCTTCTAATTTCAACAAAGAGAGGGTGTCAAACCCTAAGTCTCAAGGAGGAAATGGTGGTGGAAATCGATCTTCATTTCCCGCATATAGAAAGTGTGGCAAAATCATCTCGGAAAATGCTTGATAGGTACAAATAATTGTTTTGGTTGTGGAAAGAGTGGTCACCACTTAAGGGATTTCCCATCCAGAAATGACTAGGGAAAGGATAGTAGGCAAGCCCCGCCTAGTAGTTTGGGTTCAAGTGCTCCAAAGCAAAACCGATTCTATGCACTTCAAACTCATCATGAGCAAGAGGGTTCTCCTGATGTTGTTACCGGTATGTTGAAAGTCTTTCATCTTGATGTTTATGCTTTGCTTGATCCCCATGCTACTTTGTCTTTTATGATGCCATATGCGGCTACAAGGTTTGATGTTCTTCCAGATGTGTTGTTAGACCCTTTTTCTGTCTCTATTCCTATAGGTAAATCTATTGTGGCTAAGAGAGTATATTGAAATTGTCCCATCTCCTTATCCCTTAGAGTCACTCATGTTGATTTAGTAGAGCTTCATATGTTGGATTTCTATGTTATTCATGGTATGGATTGCCTTCATTCTCGTTATGCTTCTATTGATTGTAGAACTCAAATGGTCAAGTTTCAATTTCCTAATGAGCCTGACCTAGAGTGGAAAGGGGGAAACTATATGACCAAGGGTCAATTTGTTTCTTGTCTTAAAGCTCGAAAAAATGATTTATAAGGGTTGCATATATCATCTTGTTTGGGTTAGGGATATAGATTCCAAAACCCCTACTCTTAAGTCGGTCCCCGTTGTAAATGAGAATCTAGAAGTATTTCCTAACGATCTACCCGGTGTTCCCCCGAAAGGGAAATAGACTTCGATATTGACCTACTCTCATATACACAACCTATCTCTACTCCTCCTTATTGTATGGCTCCAGCAAAACTTAAGGAATTGAAAGAGCAATTGAAGAACTTGTTGGATAAAGGTTTCATCCGACCAAGTATCTCTCCATAGGGTGCTCTAATTTTGTTTGTTCGTAAGAAGGATAGTTTACTTCGCATGTGTATTAATTACCGGTAATTGAACAAAGTTACCATTAAGAATAAGTATACTCTACCAAGGATAGATGATTTGTTTGATCAACCACAAGTAGCAAGTTACTTCCAAAGATTGACCTTCAGTCGGGATATCACCAATTGCGGGTAAAGGAAGATGACATTCCGAAGAGGGCTTTTCAAACTCGATATGGTCATTATGAGTTCTTTGTAATGGTTTTTGGCTTGACTAATGCTCCGGCCGCATTTATGTACTTGATGAATGGGGTGTTTAGACAATACCTTGATATGTTTGTGATTATGTTTAACGATGATAGTTTGATTTACTCAAGGAGTGAGGATGAGCACACCTGTCACGCCCCGAGGCTACCCCCTTGACGTAAACAGAGGACCTAGGATCACGAGTGACCTCAAACTAACCTTAAAGCTAGCATATAAAGCATACTAAGAATAACTGAATAAAAATATACTATGCGGAAGCTTAAAACAATAATTAATTGAAAGTGGGGAATACCCATAACTGATCTGAATATATAAATTGTACTACGAGTTTAGTGATACTGAAAAATCACTCAAAAGCTAAAGCTGAATCTAATACTATGTCTGAAAAGCCTCTACTGACTAAAGTTACTGGGACATGCCCCCAACTAACTCTAGCAAAACTGAAAATTGAAATAAAAGACTGAATATGAAAAACATGTCTATTGTCCTCGAAGTATGAGAACTCACCACTGAAGCTGCTAAAAATAGATCGAGAACCAATCTATGTGTGATCTCGATGATGAGTACCTGAACCTACATCATGAAAGGATGTAGCGCGGAGTATGCGTCAGTACTTGGAATGTACAGAGCATCCAGGATATAGAATATAGCTGAACAAAATACATAAGTTGAACAAGCATACTGAGCAATGATATAAGCTGAACAAAATAATAATACTGAAATATACTGAAAAGTGAGCTAAATGGAATGACCAAGTACTAATTATGAACTTGACATGCTGAGACTGAATACTGAAGCATAACTGAAAACCTGGTCAAATGCACTAAAGTCTGACTGTGGGAGCTACTACTGACCGACATAAAACCACGTGAGCTAAATGTGGAGTCCGATGTATACGTCCCATCGAGAGGACCCAATATACCTTGCAAGGGGTATAAAGGCATGACTGATGTGATCACTTAATCTGATGCCGAACAGAGGGGACTTATACTCCTACGGGGGTACGTAGTTCTGGGACTATGAGGATACGCAAAACCCTAGTCCAAATAAATGTTAAGCCTACTCCCAACTGGAAATGTGTAAGACACAACATAACTAAAATACTGGATAGCTCAATGTTCTGACATGCAAATCTGAGAATGTAACATTTAGGAACTGACAATGTAACATTCAAAAACTGGAGCATGTTTATCTGTTTAACTGACCTAGCAAGTGTATTTCAGGAACTAAGAGAATCTACACAAACTAGGGTTCTGAGTTTCAAATAAGGAACTAAGCAACTATTTCACTGAAACATAATAATCTGATTAAGAACGTTATAATAGCTAAATCACAACCAATATCTAAGGTTCTAGAATTCGTAGGTCTAATCAAGATACAGAGAATCAAGAATATGACTGAATTCTAGGGACCTAGTGGATGAAAGGAACCCACTAGTGAAATCCCACATACCTGGTGACGAAATCTACGGAGCAATCCTTTGATTTCGGGGCTGAACTTTGAAGAACACTTCTGCTTACTCTTGGGAGGTTTGGTCGACTTCTCCTCTTCTTTTTGCTCTAAGTTTGGATGACTTTTGGAGAATGAGGGTTCTGGGTAAGTCTGACTAAGTTATTAGGCTTAGACTGAGTAAAACGACGTAGTTTATGCATTAAACGACATAGTTTATGCATTAAACGACATAGTTTAAGGGCCCCAATGCATAGAAAAAAGACCTAAATGACCCTAACTTAAAAGATGATGAAGGCCATCCACAGAGGGACCTATGGACCATCGGTTGACCTACCAACCGTAGGTAGCGGTCGTCGGTCAAGTTCTTCCCAAGATAGGATTTTAGCAAACTTGGTGGCGTTGGAAAGAAGATTCAATTATCTTTCATTTGATAGGTCATGGGCCACATAATTCATTTTGTGCTAAAAGATATGACCATTTGAAGTTGACCTAACAACACTTTTCCTTGAATTGGCTGCTAACCCTCACCTACTGTCAGACCTACGGTTCGTAGGTCAAACCACGGACCGTACTGGTTGACCGTGGGTGGGATCAGAGACCATCAAACTTGGGACCCAATGACGGACCCTACCTACGGACCGTGGATCCATCGACAGACCGTGGACCACTACCGTAGGTCTCATCTCCAAATCCTGAAGTTCTTCTAAGTATGGGATTGAACCATGGAACCCCACCTACGGTCTGTGGTTCCACCTACGGTCCGTAGGTGGTTTCCATTGGTTCTGACACTAGATTCTAGAAAGCTATATTTTTCTATTTTCTCGAGTCCTAGGTGTTACAACGCCGATCATTTGAAGATTGTGTTGCAAGTCCTCAAGGACCAACAACTCTATGTAAAGTTTAGTAAATATGATTTTTGGTTGAGTTCCGTAGATTTTCTTGGTCACATTGCTTCCGGCAAGGGTATTGAGGTAGATCCTAAGAAGACGGATGCGGTGAAGAGTTGGCTTAGACCCCTATCCCCCTCGGATATTCAAAGTTTCTTGGGTTTGGAGGGTTATTATAGAAGGTTTGTTGAAGGATTTTCTTCGATGGCCTCTCCTCTAAAAGCGTTACCCGAAAAGAAAGTTAAGTTCTTACGGTCGGAAGCATGTGAGAAGAGTTTCCAATAATTGAAAGATAGACTTACCTCTGCACTGATGTTGACTTTACCGGAAGGGTCTGATGGGTTTGTTGTTTATTGTGATGCTTCAAGGATTGGATTAGGATGTGTCCGTATGCAAAACGAAAAGGTTATTGCTTATGCTTCAAGGCAACTTAAAATTCATGAGAAGAACTATCCTACCCATGATTTGGAACTAGCAGCGGTTGTGTTTGCCTTAAAGATTTGGAGGCATTACTTATATGGTGTTCATGTTGATGTCTTTAGCGACCAAAAAAGTTTGCAATATGTGTTCAAGCAAAAGGATCTAAATCTTCACCAAAAGAGGTGGCTTGAGTTGCTAAAGGATTACGATATGAGCGTTCTCTATCAACCTGGTATGGCGAATGTGGTGGCGGATGCTCTTAGTCGGCTATCAATGGGTTGTGTCACCCATGTTGAAGAAGATAAATAGGATTTGGTTCGAGATGTTCATAGATTGGCCCGATTTGGTGTTCGGTTAGTTGACTCCACCAATGGTTGTGATTTGGTTCATAATGGTTTAGAATCGTCTTTGTATCGAACGTTAAAGTAAAGCAAGGACTTGACCCGATCTTAGTTGAGTTAAAGGAAGCGGTGCTTAAAAAGTCCGTCGAGGTTTTCTCCCAAGGGGGAGATGGTGTGCTTCGATATCAAGGTCACTTGTGTGTTCCCAATGTAGATGACTTGAGAGAACAAATCTTATCATATTCCATTCACTTGGGAGCCACCAAGATGTATCGTGACTTACGAGAGGTCTATTGGTGGAATGGGATGAAGAAGGATATTGCGAAATTTGTGGCTAAGTGTCATAATTATCAACAAGTGAAAGTTGAGCATTAGTATTCCTACTTTGAAGTGGGAAGATCTGAATATGGATTTATTGTTGGTTTACCCCGCACCCAGCGGCAACATGACTTAATATGGGTTATAGTAGATCGTATGACTAAATTGGATCATTTCATTCCCGTCAAGGTTTCTTATTCGGCGGAAGACTATGCTAAGTTATACTTGAGGGAAATGGTTAGATTGCATGGAGTGCCCCTATCCATTATCCCTGATCCCGGTGCCCAATTCACTTCTTAGTTTCGGAAATCTTTCCAAAAAGGGTTTGGTACTCATGTTAAGCTTAGTACGGCCTTTCATCCTCAAACTGAAAGGCAAGCGGAGCATACTATCCAAACTTTGAAAGATATGCTTAGAGCTTGTGTGATTGACTTCAAGGGTATTGAGATGATCATTTTCCTTTGATTGAGTTTGCTTATAATAATAACTATCATTCAAGTATTGGTATGGCTCCATTTGAAGCTCTTTATGGTAGGAGGTGTAGATCTCCTATAGGTTGGTTTGAAGTTGGTGAGGTTGTTTTGATAGGTCCCGAGTTGGTACATAAGGCTATGGAGAAAGTTTGGCTTATTAGAGAAAAGTTGAAAATGACTCAAAGTCGACAAAAGTCTATGTGGATGTTAGAAGGAGAGATCTAGAATTTGATGTTGATGATTGAGTCTGCTTGAAAATTTCACCCATGAAGGATGTGATAAGGTTTGGTAAGAAAGGGAATCTTAGTCCCCGTTATGTGGGCCCATACTAGATTTTGAAGCGTATTGGTAAAGTTGCTTATGAACTTGATTTGCCTAATGACTTAGCATCGATACATCTGATTTTTCCTGTCTCTTTGTTGAAGAAATGTGTTGGTGATCTAACATCTATTGTACCATTGAAGAGTCTTGATATAAAAGAGAGTCATTCTTATGAAGAAGTTTCGGTCGAGATTTTGGACCGGCAAGTTAAGAAGTTGAGAAATAAGGAAGTTGCATCCGTAAAAGTCTTATGGAGAAATCAAAGGGTTAAGGGTGTTACTTGGGAGGTCGAGGCTGATTTGATGTCCATTACCCCCATCTCTTTCCCTCTGATCCTACTCTAGCTTGAGGTATGTAGTTCCTCATGGTTCATCCTCATGTCTTAGTCATTCTTATGTTTCCTCATTCATGCATGCTCATGAAAACTTACTTTTGAGACTTTGATTTAGCTTAGATTGATTTCTCCATGATTATGTGCCTTTGAGTATGATTTGCATGTATGCCTTATGAAATGATGTTTTAAGTATGTTTGAACTTGGAGTTGATGTTCCTCCTTGATATTTTGCATGTGAGTTAATTGCATTTATGTTGGGCTCTGAGATCTTTTCCCTACCCTCCTTGCGATGTCTTGAGTTCCATCCGAGGAGAAATGTTCCCAAGAGGAGATATTATAACACCTCAGATTTGGAAAAAAGGAAGGAAAATGCAATTTTTGGGTTACAGGCTGTGTCTACGGTTCCATCTACGAACCGTAGAAGCTTCTACGGGCCGTAGATGGCAACCGTCGGAAGGGGAAAATATTTTTTCTAAAATCAAGTCCCATTATCCTTTTTTAAGGTTCACCTGGACGGTCCGTCATCTTATGTACGATCGTAGGTAGGTCTCGTAGGTGAGTCCCAGACTTAGTGAATTTTGAGGGTTAAAGTGGTTTCTACAGTAGGCATATACGTACCAAAGGAAGACCTACGAGACGTACATGGGTTCCATCAAAAGTTGGGCCAAATAATAGTTTCTGAACTCTATCTATGGTTGACCAGTACAGGCTGTAGAAAGACGTACGAACCATGGGTCCAAACCGTAGGTGAGGCTCAACGGTTATTTTTAAAGGGCTTTTGGGTCTTTTTCTAATTATTTTAACCCAATACTATGTCATTTTACCTTCTACCCTAAGCCCTATGTAAATGTTTTAAGCCCCCAATTTACCCATTTGAACTCATTCTCCTAAACTCCCTACACTTGACCAAATTCATCCTAGCAAATTTCTCTCAACCTAAGGAAGAAGAAGAAGAGCTAAGGTTTCATTCAAGTCTCCAAATTCTCGATTCTCTTGGGCTTAAATGATCAAGGTATGTGTGTATTCACCCATGGAGTCCTTTCCTCCATGGGGTCCCCAAGGATTTCAATTTCCCAAATCAATTTCTAATTGATCAAATTAGGGTTTCAATACAATGAATGTGAATTTCTTCTAATTATGATTGATTAAGTCTTCTAATGCATTAATTGATGTTAATTCATGATATTTAGATGAAATTGCATTGATCCATGCATAAATTATGTTTTGTCACCATGATCCTATGATAAACCAATGAACTATGATTTATAAATTTATGAAGATATGCATATTTTCATGAAGTTATTGAAAATGAATTGATGATGCTTTGAAAGGAAAGTATTGATGTTATTGTGAAAATATTTCTCACTTACTATGATGATCATGATTGTGAAAGGTATTTCTCACAAATGAATTCACATAGATGAAAGGTTTTCTGATCTATGTTAAATTATGCTTAAGGAGCTATTCTATGTTTTGATCTTGAAAAATATTGATTGGTATTGATCATTACCTTTCCATATGTTAAATTGGTATTTGACTTTTGTCTATTCCGTTGGGATTTAGACTTAGAACCGAGAGGGCTTTGAGGTAGAGGCTCAAATACGATAGTCTCTAGTAGCAACCTCTAGTCCCAAACTACGTACCCCCATAGGATGTCTTAAATTATCTAGCTAGTGGATTCACTTTAGCAAATAATGATATGTATGAATTCTACCTTGGCAAGTACTTTCCCCTTCTCTCGGTATGAGGGATATACCGAATTTCATGATATAGCTCTCATGGTCTTATTGTCAGTTAAAGCTAAGATCCCACAAAAATGACTATGTTTTCTTCAAAGCTTTTCTTATGTCCTTTATGTTAATGTATTTGATGATGTTTTATGATCGTCATGTCATGTTTTCTCAAAAAGCTTATAAATGTTTCATTATGATCATGCCTATTCATTTTAAGTCATTTATATGATCATGATCATGTTTATGCATATTGCCTCATACTTAGTACATTCCATGTACTAATGTATATTTGTGCCTACATTGTTTCACTAATGAAGGGTCCGATGCTCCTACCTCCCATACTCGTCGCTAGTTGATTTCATAGACTTTGAAGATCGGTGAGTCCTCATGTTCCGAGGACCAAGATACCTTTTATTGCTTTATGTCTTCTTTTTTTTCAAATTTTGTATGTGATGTATGGGTTACGTCCCAATCACTTTCTTTATGATGTATTAGATGGCTTTGAGACTTATGTTAGACTTCCACTTTTGTCAAAACTCTTTTATATTATCTTGTATGATGTATGCTAAGTGGCTTGTGCAGGGCCTTTCGGGGTTCTATACGCCATGTTACGTCTAGGGTATACTTTGGGTTGTGACACTAAAATAGTACAACTCTAGTTCTACAATCAACTTATGCATAACAGGAATATAACTAATCCATGCCTAGAATAACACCAAAATCAACCATGTCGAATTTGACTTGATGGATACTATTTAAATTCTATACACTCGTCTAGCTATGAAAGATTCACCAATAGTAGTACAAACAATAGATGTTCTAGAAGGTGTTAGGGACTAATTCCAAATTCATGGAAACATAGGGAGTCACAAAAATTAAGGTAGCTCCAGAGTTAAATAAACCATAAACATCAATAGAGAAGACTTCAAATATACTCTTGATGACTTTTGGAGAAGTTTCCAATTCTTGATGATTGCCTAGAGAATATAAAAGGTTTTAACCCCCACTTTCTCCCAAGTAGTACCCTTCTATGGATCATGGCTTGAAGAGCTAGTAGACATTGCTCTATTACCTTTATTTCCCTTCTTGGGACAATCTTTTAGGAAGTGGCATTGTTGATTGCACATATAACACCCTACCCACCCGACATTCCTCGTAATGTCTCTTACCAAACTTTATGCAAATAGGACCCTGTGGAATTCATTCTTCAACATTACTCTGAGACAGTGAGACTAGATCTTTGGAAGTCTAGGTAGTCTGGAACCTCTAGTCATTTCTAGTCCTCTAAAATGATGCACTAGCTTATGAATGGAGCAGAGCCTAACGACTTCTTAGGGAAAAAGGTCATATCACCACTCCTTTGGTGACTCACCTCATTACCAGCTGATCTGGCTCTCTTTCTTTATTTCTTTTCCATGTATTTTCATTTTTCCTATTCGGTTTGCTTGGCATAGACCATTAATTTGGATATATCCTTGTGAATCAAGGATGCATCACATTCCTTAGATACATGTCATCTCACTCCTGACACAAACCTTCTCGTTGTTGCCCTTATGGTCAACACCATTTTACGAGCATATTGGGATAGTTGAGTGAACTTGAGGATACACTACTTCACACCCATATCATCCTATTTGAGGTTAATAAACTTCTTAGTCTTATTTTACCTCAACTCCCTGGGTAAGAAGTTATGAAGGAAAACATCCATAAATCTATCCCACTTAGCATGAGGTGCTTCTTCCCTATGAATCTAACTCCCGCAATTCATCCCAAGTGCTTGCTACTTCCTTTTCATTGATAAGAGGCAAGTTAAAACACTTATGTTTCATTGAAATGAATTACCCTTAGTACTTTCTGCATATTATCAATGAAGTTCGATTGTTTTACTCAACCATTGACCCTATAAAGACGAGAGGATTTCTGAGGAGAAACTTTTGAATCCTTGAAGTGTTAAATAAATCATACAAACTAGTATTTGTAGAAATTGTACCATGCCGGTGAGACTGAGATACAACAAGTTGGGTGAGACTTAGGATAGCTCATCTGAACTCAACATCCGTAGTATTCGGTAGGTAAGTAATGATTGGCGGCTCCGCATTGTCTGAAGGATGAGATACAATTGACACAGGACCTATCACTGACCTTTTGTCAATCGTTGGTGAGGTATCTTAGTACTAATATTTTGGCCAGATGGACGACCGCTTCTCTTGGTTTGCGCTCCCTAAGGTCGAGGCGTAGTATCGGTGTATATTTCTAAGAGAACCTTGGTGTTAGCGGTAACAAATCTTTAACTATAAAGGAATAACTCTTTGACAGAATTATAAATTTATAACATGAATATCACGACTCATAGTACACCCTAGACGTGACATGATGAAGAGGAACCCGAGAGGCCCTACACAAGACACTTGACATACATACAACACAATATAATAGAGAAAAGTAGAATTTAAGTAAAAAGTCTCATATGATAGAATAGCTTGACATAAAAGAGGAAGTCTAATCATAGTCTTGACAAGCCAATCTATTACATCAAAAGAGCGGTTGAGACGTAATCCATAAACCACGTACAACATCTGAAAACTAAACACATATGAAAACATAGTAATGGTGACACGTTCCTCGGAACATGAAGACTCACAAAGTCTTCACGGTCAAGCAATCAACTAGCCACGAGTGGGAGGAGAAGAAGCGGCAGACACTATATTATTAAACAATGTATGCACAATTATGTATAGTACATGAAATGTACTAAGTATGAGGAAATGCATAAAACATTAAACATGAGCATATGAGAACGTTAGAACATAATGTGCATGACCAAGCTAAATCATAATAAAAACCTTGAAAAGAATCATAAGTCATAAACATGGTCAATGCATCTTAAAATGATGAAAGCTTCATAAAACCTTTGAACTAAGTTAGTTCATTTTGTGGGATATTTACCATTAACCGACATAGACCATGTGAGCTATAACGTGGAATTCGGTGTCTTGCTTACACACCGAAAAGAGATGCCCTTACTTGCCAAGGCAGGGACCATAAACTTCTAGCTTAGGTGGATCCACTAGCTATGTCACTTAAGACAAATCTTACAGAGGCACGTAGTTAGGGAAAATAAGATTTCTACTAGAGATCCGTCCTCTACTAACTGGAGAACCTCCATCTCAACATCCTCTCGGTGCTAAGTAAAATCCCAACGGAATAGTCATTTTTATAAACATATCATCATACTTGGAAAAATACAATTAAGTTATTAATCCAATCTTAAATCACCATAGAGTAGCTCCTCATATCATGATTCATGCATGAGTGAGAAAACATTTCACCAATCATGATTTCTTAATATATTAGAAAACTCTTTCACAGTTTCATTGATGCTTATCTTAAAAGCAACATTAGATCATAAATGTAGACACCTAATTTTTTACCAAACTTGATGTTTTACACCATTTTTAGTACTTAAATATTTTAAAAAAAATTAAAATTAAATATTTTTGGATTTATCTTATTAAGTTTATTTTAAATATTTGAAAACTACAAAAAAAAAATAGAATTGCATTATTAGTGTACGTTTTATTTTTCAAGAAAAGAAAATTTATAAAAAATATATGTTTCTTTTAAATTAGTTTAACAAAATAAGCTAGTATTTCTTAATTATAATTTATTATTAGCTACTTAATATTTTGTTAGTTCAAAAAATAGTTAATATTATACTAGGAACTTTCATGGTAAATATGAGAGAGATGTGAAGTATACGACATAGATATGTTTTAAACATGGATTTAGGAGAAGTAAGTACTAAAAGTACAAGATTGAAAGAGGTCGATATACCTCAGAACCTTGATTTTTTAAACAAATGGACTATTCCTAAAGTTGATATTAAAACTATTTATGATTATGGTTGGTTTGATAGAATATCTCATAAACAGTTAATAAAAACTCTTAAAGGGTTACCTGAGACATTTTTAGCTGCTCTACGTGATGCTAGAAATTTAAATTTTAGACAATCTTTAATGGTTCAATTGAGTCCACGGTGGCATATGGTCCTGTATATTTTAATAGTCAACCAAATTTGTAATTATCTTTAACTGATGTTAATATTCTTGATGCTTTAACATTAAATGTTAAAACGAATGGTTATAATTATGCACCTGGATATGAATTAATATGTTTATCATATAGAATTTATTTTAAATTGCTTTCCACGTTAAACCCGAAATGTAAGTTATATGATACATATGATCAGACAATTTTGGTGGAAACAAATTTTGTGAAATCTAAGGTCACTACTAGAAGACCTATAAAATGGAAAGAAATTAATTTTCCAACAACTTGGACCCTGGATTCTGTTATATCCCCAAGTTAGATAACAAATGTTGTCACTAATTCTGAATATTCTCATATTACACAAAATCCAGATGGTAGGATTTGCATTCAGTTTGATGATAGAAGTGTCCCATATAATAGACATTCATTTTCTGATAGAAGATTGCTTGCTATTCAACATATATCACCAATTGAACCAGTATATGGTCCAGCTCGTAATCGTGCTGCTTCTTTGCATACCATACCTTCTACGGTTTCTTGTCCTATTATATCCGCTGATCAAAATAATAAACTTGTTAATCAAATAAAAATTGATCCTCGAACGAATATTGTTCAAGCTAATGATAATTTTTCTGATATTTCTGATAAGGATATTCCTTCTGTATCCGAAATGGATTTTGATCCGAATAAAACTTAATGATGAATGTACACCAAATAGATGTTAGTCCAGGATCACTGGCAAGAAAGTACATTCAGAAAGAGCTTTTGAGTAATAAATGGATCCGGTTTAAAACATGGTTTTTTGACACTTATAGTGCTAGTGATTTGAATAATATTTCTCATGAATTTTATGAAACTTGTGCTCTACATAATCAAATCATTTATTTTGTACCCTGGTTCATAACCACTAATTTACCTTTATAGATCAACGTTCTTGAACGATCTTATAAAGATAGAACTGGTAATATTATTAAGAATGTCTATCCTCCTCAGTCATCCTTTATTTTACCAAATAATACAGGTATCACTTTTACTGCCTTTCAAAAATTTATTGAAGAAGATGTTGCGGCAGTCAGCATCAATGAAATAAATAATTTAATTTCTCAAAATAATTATTTGGGTCTTTATGTTAATGTTTTGGGAGAACATATTAGTTCTCTTGACAAAAAATTGGATGAATTAACTGCTTTAGTAATCCAAATAAAAAATGATATAAAGACTTCTGATATTGCCTCTACTTCTAAA
>JAJONR010004667.1:0-39490 GCA_029582245.1 Solanum etuberosum | reverse complement strand
AGCAATGAAGCTGAAATCAATCAGCTACTGGATGAGACTTCATCCCTCAGTGATGACAACGGTGATATGCTAAGTCCAAAAGCCTTAGCTCAGTCATATCTTAATCCATTCGGTTAATGTTAATCCTAGTTGAGGTTATTAAAAACCGGAATAACTAGTCTTTCAGATAGAGATCCAAAAGGATCAGAATTATCTAGAAAGAGATAGAAGAGTCTCAAAGAAGATGGAATTTCTATCTATTAATAAATCAGAAGGGACCCAGACACCAAAAGTAATTTTGGACTATTTGGAAAAAAAGGACTCCACTCACAAAAGCTGAATGGAATCATTCAAAGCCGCCACCCACTATGCCAAAAGAGAACTCCACTCACAAAAGCTGAATGGACCCACCTAATTGGCCGACAACTTTGTCAAAGCAAGATAAGGCAATCCTAAAGCAGCCACTCAAGAGCAAGCAAAAGGATTCCCATTATCTCTTCTCAGTCTATATAAGACTTACATATTTCTCATTAGAAAGCATCCAAAAATTATCTTATATACTTATATTTGATAATCCGCTAAGCTTTCATTGTAATCCCCTCAAGAACTTGCTGTTCCTTTGAATGTTCATATAAATAAAGTGAGTTCATATTTATATTTTGTATCTCTTTACTTTCCGCACTTACGATCCTTGACATCAAGTTGGAAAACTTTCAACATACCGGTAACCACATCTGGAGAAATCTCTTGTTCACCTCGGGTCTTAAGTGCATGGAAGCAGTTTTGCTTAGGAGCATTGGAACGTGAACCACTAGGAATAGCTTGATTTCCCTCTCTTCCATTAGCCGTAAGCATTGGACAATCCCTCATTTTGTGACCACTTTTACCACAGCCTTAACAACCATCTGTGCCGGCTAGGCATCTACCATCGTGCTTCCTTCCACACTTAGTACAATTAGACATGGGCAATGAAGATCCACTACCATTACCTCCTTAAGGCTTAGGGTTAGACACCCTATCTTTGTTGAACTTAGGAGGAGCATTGGAGGAACGTTTACCAGAAAACCTTTGTCGGAATCTTAGACGACCTTGTCCATCGAACCTTGCATTGGAAAAATTACTATCACCGGTCTTAGCCCTTTTTACCTTTCTAGACTTTTCCTTAAGTTTATCCTCCTCAATTTGTTGTGCATGCACCATAAGATGAGAGATGTCGATATCATGAATGAGTGTTGTGGTTCGGCACTCTTTAATCACCATTTCGGACACACCCGAAACAAACTTACTCATCTTAGCCCTTGAATCCGCAACCATTGTTGGAGCATACTTACATAATTGAGTGAACTTTAGAGCATATTCCCTCACATTCATACTCCCTTGTGGAAGGTTAATGAACTCAAGCACCTTGGCTTCCCTCATCTCAAGGGGAAAGAACCTATCAAGAAATGTGGCCTTAAACTTCTCCCAATCAAGAGGACCCGCATCTTCCGGGCTCCCTTCTTTCAATTGGTTATACCATATTTGAGCCACACCTTTCAATTGATAAGTGGACAACTCCGCCTTTACACCGGCGTAACTCCCATGATCATCAACACCTTATAGACCTCATCGATAAACTCTTGAGGATCTTCCTCAACTTTAGAACCATGAAACTCCAAAAAAATCATCCTTGTGAAGTCCCACACTGTTGAAGACGCCGAATTCACATTTTAGTTTACGGGAACCGCAACCTCCCTTATTGCTTGGGCCGTTACCACTTGAGCCAACACTTGAAAATTAGCCCTAAAATCCGCATTAGATACTTACTGGGCCAAAGGATCGACCGAAACTTGAGGAGCTTGGGGAGGAGATTCTTTTTCCGCACTCCCTCACATTCCTTCTAGCATAAGCCCCATGGGTAACCATATCCTGAAGAACATAGGATAAGTATTAGGAGAGAGACCTTATAGAGTTAAACTCTATCACATGACTTAAAGAGTAAGGAAAGAAGTCGAGTTTCCTAATAATCTTGTAGCCTCTCTTTCATAAATGTGGCGCGCTTCACACTCATGGACAAGACTCTACTAGACGTGGCTTATGAGACATCCTAGGACCATTCTAAACATTGTGCTCTGATTACCAAGTTTTTCACGACCCAAGGGTACCCCCTAGATGTAACATGGCGTATAGAACACTGAAGGGCTCCATACAAGCCACTTAGCTCTCATAACATAAGAAATAGAACAATAACAGTAAAACAATAGTCCAAGTCCAAACATTTTATAAAATGAAAAGCGGAAATCTTAAACACCTATCTCATTATAGCCATCTAATAAAATAGAATGAAATTGGGCCTAGCCCATACATTGTGTCGAAAAGAGAAATACATGAAAGAAACTAAACAATAAGAGTACGTCCTCGAAGAATGAGGACTCACCAAAGCTCGGGAATCAATCAAATCACCCACTAGCCATGAAATTGAGCGCCTTGAATATCGGACCCTACATTTGGGAAAAATATAGGCAACAGTATGTGTTAGTACAAAACAATATACCAAGTATGATAGCCATGCATAAAACATATAAAACATGCTAAAAGGGACATTTCATTTCATCACATGCAATTGACCAAGCTAAAACATGATATAAAAGAGTTAAAAAACATAAGTCATAAATCATGGTCAATACAAGCTAACTTCATCTTTAAAACCATTCAAATCAAATGCGATACTTCTTGAAGTAACCTTGGTTCATTATTACTTGTGGGTAATTAGCCTTAACCGACATAGAGACCATGTGAGCTATAACATGATCCCCGGTGTTTCCCACACAAAAAAGGGTTGTTCTACTTGCCGAAGGTAGAACCATGAACTTCTATATTAAGTGGATCCACTAGCTAATCAGCTTATGGGGGAACATAGTTAAGGGATACAGAGATTGCTACTAGAAACCCAGCCTCTCCTACGGGAGAGCTTCCATCTCAAAAGATTACTTCTAGAAATCCAACCTTTACTACGGGAGAACTTTCATCTCATCATCAATATCCACTAGGTTCTAAGAATAAATCCCACAGAATAGTCATATCTTACTTGACCTCATTACTCGTGAAAGGTGCCCATGGACAACCAAACCAAGCTAGTTCATTAGGATAGCTCTTACTCTTTGATTCAATTAGGTGAGAAAACCTTTCAACCTAAGAATCATTTCTATGTGAGAAAACCCTTCACATCATTCTAGTATGCACTTAGTGAGAATATTCTTTCACAACAAAACATCATTTTTGGTACATTATTCTCAAAGCACCCTTAAATTTTTTGCATTGATTTCATAAGAAAATGAATAAGTCCATAATTTACCTCTTGAGGTCAAAACCCACTTTCAATCGTAAACTCGTAGAAAACATGGGTTAGATATGGATTTCATCATAAATACATTTAAAGCTTGAAATACATGCCTAATTTTATAAAACTCTTCCTTGAAGATCAAAATGCCACATCATATGATTCATAACTTGAAAACCTGGGAATTACATGGGTTAATGGAGGAAATCATCAAAAAATCATCATGTATCATCAATTCATGCATAAGAGATCATAATTAAATCATTTAAATTAACATTAAATAGCACCCATGATAATTGAAGAAAACCCTTACTCAATTGGGGAATTCTACCTTTTGAAATAGAGGAATTTGGGAACTCCATGGATGGAAGGAATCAATGGATGAAAACTATCATACCTTGAATCCAAAAGCTAGCTTTCAATGAAGGAATTGATACCTTTACTTGAAACCCTAATGAATCCTTCTTCTTTTTCAAGTTCTAGAGAGAGAAATATTTAGAGAGGAGATTTGGTTCTTCTTTTGTGAATTTGGAAGAATGAAGTGAATGGGTTAATTTGGGGGGGTTGAAAAAGCTTATATAGGGGTCTTTCTCACGACCCAGGGGTACCGCTAGATGTAACAAGCCGTACAATACCCCGAGAGGCCTCATACAAGCCACTTAGTATATCATAACATAAAGTAATATAAATGATGCAGAAATTAAAACATTTCAAAACAATCAAAGGTCTTTATAAAGCGAGCGGAAGTCTAATACAATTGTCGCAAACCATCTAACCAACATGAATACAATCTTGGGTCACAGCCCATAAAATAGTCCAAGACATAAAATGACAGAATCATAAGGGAACAATTATCACATCTTCGAACACAATGTGGACTCACCAAATCTTCACTCCTTGATCAACTATGAACCTAGCCACGAGTGTGAGAATCAATGTCGCCAAACCCTACATTTTGATAAGAAATGTAGGCAAGAGTATGCGTTAGTACAAAAATGTACATAATATGATAGCTAGCATAAACAACATAAACATCATGGTTAGCCAATATAAATCATAACCATAATCAATGCACATAAATCATTCTCATAATAAGAAAGGAACACTTCTCAAGCAACCTTACTTATCCTTAGTCAAGACTTGGGTCATCCGCCTCTAGTCAAGCTTACCTCATGGAAGGCATCTCAAGCAATAGTCCAAGCTACTCATTTTTCATATCATAGTTCACATTATTCATACTTACTTTTAAAGACATGGGGATTCGCCTCTTTTCCTAGCTTACAAAGGCTAATGGGTATTCACCTCCACAATCATATCATATGACACGGGTACTCGCCTCCACATCATTTCATAAGGATCATGGGTACTCGCCTCAATGTCCATTCATCATAATAGGAACGTGGGGAAGCACCTCTTGTTCAATTCTAAGCAGTATGGAAACCATCTGATATCGTTTTCATATGGAGGTCAAGGGTAGTCGCCTCTAGCCTCATCATTTACTCAGTCTTTTAGTCTAGATTCATTTTAGGTGAGCAATCCTTTCAACCTAGAATCATTGATGTGAGAAAGCCTTTCACATTCGTACATTCATAATTAAGCAATTCATGTGGGAAGTATCCCTTCCACAACATTAACATCAATTACCAACAATTCATATCATAAGCTTTACTCTCAAAGCACTACATCTCATAATCATCATCTATGCTCTATTCTCAAGCAATTTTATTCATAATTCATCAATCCTATAAGGATAAGCCTAAACCCATAAAGTTTCCCTTCATAGCATCAACCCATTTATATTAATTCTAGGTTAGAATCATGGAATAGGCATGGATACATGTAATTTCATCCTAAAAACATGATTTACTATCAATTCAATCATAAAAATTCATAATCCATACAATTGGATCAACATTCATCAATACCCACAACTTTGGAAGAAACCCTAACTCAAATTGGGTATTTCATCTTCACAATTGGGGAAAACTAGGGAACTCCGTGGATGGAAGGAATCCATGGATGAAAAGCCATCATACCCTGATTACAAAGCCCTCACAAGCTTGAAGATTGGAGATTTGATTTGACCCTAGTTCCACTTTTTTCCTTCTTCTTCCAACTTATAGAGAGAGAATATTTGAAAGAAGAACTTTGGGTTTTATTTTAGGATTTTGAGAGAATGACTTAATTCGGGGGAATTTTGGGAATAGAATGCTTATATACCTTTCTAGGTTAGGGGTAAAACGACGTAGTATAGCTTTAAGAAACTATGAAAAGAATTTTAAGACCCTAACTTAATTTTTAAAGGGACTGCACGTTGAGGCTCGCTCAAGGCACTTGGCGACTCGCCAAGTGAACCGTTGGCTCGCCTAAAGTTCCAGTAACACATTCCATGGAGGCAGACGACTAGGCGATAGAGGAGACCCTCTTGGCGATGCGCCAATCTGAACGGCGAGCCCCGACCTTGCTCGCCAAATTTTCCAACACCTTGGGTCGTGGGACAGTCCACTAGGCGACTGTGGGTGCACTTGGCAGATCGCCAAGTCACTTTGGCGACCACATTGCCCCTCGCCAAGTTTGATTGGGAAGGAAATGTTTTCCTCCAACAAATTTCCTAGGTACGATAGGCTCTCACCCTCTTCCATGGCTTGCTACCCCCACAACTTTAGCCCTAGTTTAGTCTACTAGATTACGGGGTGCTACATTATCTCCTCCTTGTGGACATTTTTCGTCGAATGACATTTCTAGACACCTTTCAGAAGTAAAGCTCAAGACTAGCAGCCCATCATGCATGCAACTCATCAAATGCACATAAACAAGGAGGAAACATCAACTCCAACTCAAACATACTTAATGCATCACAAGAAAGTAGGAACTACATCTATCAACCCATTATGCATGAAATTTTTAATCATTACTCATTGGAAAGGAGGAACTACCTTCTCTGAGCTAAAATCGTGCTTAACACACTCTCATGGAGCTCATATGCAATTCGTTCTCAAAAGGCATAGCTAACATGTTCATCAATTCATCCCATGGAGTCTCTATGAAACTCTTACTCAATGCACAACAACATGAGGAAAATAACTCACATAAGTCATTTCTTTCAAAACTTAAGCTTTCATGAACATGCATAACATAAGGAAATCATGGGAACATCTAAACACACATGACTTCAAACAAGGAGTAAATCAAGAGGAGATTCATTACCTCAAGCTAGAGAAGGAGGGAAAAAATGGGGGTATCGGGACTTCATATCGGCCTCGGCCTCCCAAGTGGCACCCTCAACTAAGTGGTTCCTCCATAAAACCTTCACAGAGGCAACTTCCTTGTTTCTCAACGTCTTAACTTGCCGGTCTAGGATTTCAACCGGTACCTCTTCATAAGAGAGACTTTCATCAACCCCCAAGCCTTCTAGGGGAACTATGGATGTCGGATCTCCAACACACTTCTTGAGCATAGAGACATGGAACACCGGATGCACCATTGCCAAATCATTTGGCAAATCAAGTTCATAAGCAACCTTACCAACACACCTCACAATTTGATACGGGCCTATGTATCGTGGACTAAGTTTCCCTCTATTCCCAAATCTCATCACACCCTTCATGGGTGAGATTTTCAAATAGACCCAATCACTAACCTCAAACTCAAGGTCTCTTTTTCTAACATCGGCATAAGACTTTTGTCGGCTTTGGGATGTTCTCAACCTTTCTCTAATAAGACGGACTTTCTCCATAGCCTCATGAACTAATTCGGGTCCTATCAAGGCAACTTCACCCATTTCAAACTACCCTATAGGAGATCTACACCTCCTACCATAAAGAGCTTCAAAGAGGGCCATACCAATACTAGAATGGTAGCTATTATTATAAGCGAACTCTATCAATGGCAAGTGATCATCCTAACTTCCCTTGAAATTGATGACACATGCCCTCAACATATCCTCTAAGGTTTGGATCGTTCGCTCCACTGGCCCATCGGTTTGTGGGTGAAAATCCATGCTAAGCTTTACTTTTGTGGCAAGACCCTTTTGGAACGACTTCCAAAACTGAGAAGTAAACCTAGTACCTCTATCGGAGATAAAGGACAATGGCACACCATGCAATCTTACCACTTCCCTCAAATATAACCTAGCATAGTCTTCCACCGTATAAGAAACCTTGGCGAGAATGAAATGAGCTGATTTCGTCATTTGGTCTACTATAACCCAAATCGAATCATATTGGCGCCGAGTACGTGGCAACCCTACTATAAAGTCCATATTCAAATCTTCCCACTTCCAAGTTGGAATGCTAATATCTTGGGATAAACCTCCCAGTTTCTGATGCTCAACCTTCACTTGTTGGCAATTCGGGCACTTAGCCACAAATCACGCAATCCTTCTTCATCCCATTCCACCAATAGACTTCTCGTAAATCACGGTACATCTTGGTGGCTCCCGGGTGAATGGAATACTAAGAACTATGAGCTTCTACCAAAATTTGTTCCCTCAAGTCATCCACATTTGGAACACATAAATGACCTTGGTATCTAAGTACCCCATCTCCCCCTAGGGAGAAAGCCTCAACGGACTTCTTGAGTACCGATCCTTTCAATTCTATCAATGTTGGATCTAAACATTATTTAGCTTTCACATCACTCACAAAAGACGATTCAGAACTATTATTCACCTTAACACCACCCTTCGTAGAGTCTATCAACCGAACACCCAAACGGACCAATCTATGTACATCTCGTACCAATTCTTTCTTATCCTCATCAATATGAGCAACACTACCCATAGACAACCTACTAAGAGCATCCGCTACTACAATTGCCTTACCGGGGTGATAGAGAACACTCATGTCATAATCTTTCAATAGATCAAGCCACCTACTTTGGCGAAGATTTAGGTCCTTTTCACTAAACACATATTGCAAGCTTTTGTGATCGGTGCACACATCTACATGGATACCATACAAATAGTGCCTCCATATCTTTAAGGAAAATACCACCGCCTTTAATTCAAGATCGTAGGTCGGATTATTCTTCTCATGAACCTTAAGTTGCCTTGAAGCATAGACAATAACCTTTCCATTTTGCATAAGAACACATCCCAACCCAATTCTCGAGGCATCACAATAAACAATAGAGTCATCCGTTCCTTCTAGTAGAGTCAAAACCGGAGCAGAGGTAAGTCTATCCTTCAACTCTTGGAAACTTTTCTCACATAATTCAGACCATACAAACTTAGCCTTATTTTGAATCAAAGTGGTCAACGAAGAGACAATAGAAGAAAACCCCTCAACAAATCTTCGGTAATAGTCGGCCAAACCCAAGAAACTCCTAATGTCCAAGGCTGATAGAGGTCTAGGCCAACTCTTGACAGCATCCGTCTTCTTAGGGATCTACCTCAATACCCTTGCTTGACACAATATGACCAAGGAAAGCTACGGACCTTAACAAAATTCACATTTGCTAAACTTTGCAAAAAGTTGTTGGTCCTTGAGGATTTGAAATACGATCCTCAAATGATCATTATGCTCATTCTCACTTCTTTAATAGATCAAAATATCATTGATCAACACAATCACAAACATGTCTAGGTATTGCCTAAACACTCTATTCATCAAGTCCAAAAATGCCGCCGAAGCATTAGTCAAACAAAACGACATTACTAGGAATTCAAAATGACCATACCGAGTTCAAAAATTCATCTTCGGAATGTCATTTTCTCTCACCCGTAATTGGTGAAAGCCCGATCGAAGATCAATCTTAGATAAATAACTTGCCCTTTGAAATTGGTCAAACAAATCATCCATCCTTGGAAGAGGATACTTGTTCTTAATAGTCACCTTGTTTAATTGTCGATAATCAATACACATCCGAAGGGACCCATCTTTCTTTCTAACAAACAAGACTGGAGCACCCCATGGAGAGATACTTGGCCGGATGAAACCCTTATCCAACAAATCTCTCAACTGCTTTATCAACTCCTTAAGTTCCACCGAAGCCATTCTATAAGGAGGAATAGAAATAGGTTGCGTATCTGGGAGAAGGTTAATACCGAATTCTATTTCCATTTTGGGAGAAATACCGGGTAAATCATCGGGGAACACTTCCAGAAATTCATTAACAATGGGGACATACTCAACACTAGGGGTTTTGGAATCCACATCCCTCACCCTAAATATATGTAGATACAACCCTTAGAAATCATTTTCCTAGCTTTAAGGTAAGAAAAAAATTGACCTCTAGGCATAGAATTTCCCCCCTTCCACTCTAGGATAGGCTCATTTGGGAATTAAAACTTGACTACACGAGTCCTACAATCAATAGAGGCATAACAAGAGTACAACCAATTCATCCCAAGGATAATATCAAAGTCTAACAGACCAAGCTCTACCAAGTCAACGAGAGAAACTCTATGGGATAAGGAAATGGGACATCTTCAATAGACCCTTTTAGCCACCACGGAATAACCTACATGGGTAGAGATAGAAAAAGGTTCTAACAACACATCGGGGAGAACATCAAACCTCATAGCCACATAAGGTGTCAGAAAGGACAAAGTGGCACCGGGATCAAGTAAAGAATACACATCTAATTGAAAAAAAATTAACATAATGGTGACCACGTCCGGAGAACTCTCTTGATCACCTCTAGTTTGGAGAGCATAGAATTGGTTCTGTTTAGGAGCACTTGCACCCAAACCACTTGGACCGGATGAGGGGTAGGGTTGAGCCCTACAACACGTATCTCGCTCATTTTTACTAATCGAAGGACAATTCCTTATCTTGTGATCCGTCTTACCACACCCAAAGCAAGCATTGGAACCCCGTAGACACTTACCCTCGTGATTTCTTCCACATTTAGCACAAGTAAGCATCGAGGATCTACTAGCATCTCCTTGAGGTTTAGGGTTAGACACCCTTTCATTGCTAGACCTTGGAGGAGCATTAGAAGAACCTTGCCCAGAGAAATTTTGCCAAAACCTTGAACGACCCCATCTACTGGACCTAGAATGTGAAAAGTTACCATTATCCATTCTTTCCATCGTTGCCTCCCTAGATCTTTCATTGAGCTTTTCTTCCTCAATTTATTGGGCATGCACCATAAGGTGAGAAATGTCCATGTCATGGACAAGCATAGCGGTGCGGCATTCTTTAACTACCAAGTCGGACACACCCGACATAAACTTACTCATCTTAGTCCTATGATCCGCTACAATTGAGGGAGCATATTTGGACAATTGAGTGAACCTCCAGGCATACTCCCTCACACTCATATTTCCTTGCCGAAGGTTAATGAACTCGAGCACCTTGGCCTCTCTCATCTCAAGAGGGAAAAATCAATCAAGAAAAGCACTTTTGAACCTTTCCCACTCTATGGGACCTGCTTCTTCCGGCCTAGCCTCCATCCATTGATTGAACTAAATCTGAGCAACCTCTTTGAGTTGATAAGCAGCCAATTCCTCCTTCTCTACCGGATTCACTCCCATGAGAGCAAGTATCTTGTAGACCTCGTCGATAAACTCTTGAGGATCTTCCTCATCTTTGGAGCCATAAAATTCCGAAGGGTTCATCCTTGTAAATTCCCTCACTATTGCCGCCTTCATACCCACATTTGGGTTCACGGGGGTTACCACCTCTCTATTGGCTTGGGCTGTCAGGGCTTGAGCCAACACTTTAAAAGCCGACCTAAACTCCACGTTTGTCACATTGTGAGCCGAAGGATCAATCGAAGCTTGGGGAGGAACTTCTTGGCCTACTTTGTCTCCCTCATTCCTTCTAGCATTAGCCCTTCTAGTAGTCATATCCTAAAAACCAACGTGTAAGGATTAGGAGAAATACTTTATAGAGCTACACTCCATGGCACGACTTTGAGAATTTAAGAAGAGAAGTTTACTAAACATCTAGTAGTCTCTCATTCATAAATGTGGCGCGCTTCACACTTACGAACAAGACTCTACTTGACGTGGTTTGAGACATCTTAGAACCATTCTAAACCTTGTGCTTTGATTACCAAGTTTGTCATGACCCAGGGGTACCCCCTAGATTTAACAAGGCGTATGATGAGTCCAAGATTTGGACTCATTTGGGGCTTTGTTTATATAGATTTAGTGTCCTCAGATGCTTAATTTGTGCCATAAACTGATGTTAAAGCCTTGATTTTCAGGTATACGAATTGAGGAGCAAGCAAGGACCTAACAGGCAAAAAGGAACAAAATAAACTGAAGAATTGAAGAAAGGCGAGCCTGATGATCGCCAAGAGCACTTGGCGTGGACTCATTTGGGGATTTACTTATATAGATTTAGTGTCCTCAAATGCTTAATTTGTGCCATAAACTAATGTTAAAGCCTTGATTTTCAGGTATACGAATTGAGGAGCAAGCAAGGAAACTAACAGCCAAAAAGGAAACAAACAAACTGAAGAAGTGAAGAAAGGTGAGCCTGATGATCGCCAAGAGCACTTGGCAAACCGCCAAGTAGATATTTTCACCGCCTAAAGTTCCAGTGTGCCAGCCCTGAGGGAAGAAACCAAGTCGGTGAATCACCGAGTAGTTCCGCGATACCAAGGGTGATCGCCCAAAGTTACAGGACTTGAGGATGTTGATAGCCAACGCAAAAAAGTGATAGAAAGAGCAGAGGGCGGATCACCGAACCACTTGGCGAACCCGACTTACCTCGCCTAATGGCCCTTCGTGGCTTATTTTTGGCGACTATAAATTAGATTTTGAACAGTTAACTTGATATGGAGAATTATTCTAGAATACTTTTCTCTGGAGTTTTTGATAGTTTCTTAGTAGACTTGAAGGCTTTTTAAGACTCAATTTGGAGATTTTGCAAGTGAGTTTCAAATTTTCTGCAAATTGAAGCATTGTAAAGGCTTAATTACTCTTACCCAGTTGATGGCTAATCAATTTGGTAACCGTTTTCACTCTTTTATGATGTTTGGCTAAAACCCCAATTCTTGGGGTGTGATCATGCGATTATGGGTTGAATTAGTTTATGGGTATTGTTAATTACTAGTTTAAATACTATATTGAAGTGGATTTAATCATTAGCTGAGGTTTATTTATGAATTATGGTTGCAAATGCAGTTCTAATTTTATGTTCTTAACTTTCTCGAGAGAGAAGTTTTAGGGCTAAGGCTTGTGATTAATTGTTTGCATGTATTGGGTTGATTTGGGTTCAGCTCGAGAGAGTGAATCCTAAACCCAATCCTACCCATCTTACTCGAGAGAGAAGATGTATTAAGGTTGTGGGATATTTTTAATTGCTATGCTTATTAATGTTCGAGACAAATCACTTGAAGCGGAATAGTTGTTTGAGAGAAAGCTATTTCACTTAAAGCCTAGCCTACCCAATGATATTTAGCTATTTACTAGTAGTTTCAATTACCCATATATCGAAATTTGCATATAATCGATCACATCCCAAGAATTCCTCTCCTATTGTTATTTCATCATTGTATGACTGCGTTGTAGTTGATAATTGCAAACAAAAACCCTCCAATCTGACATTTATTGTCACCCCATTTTAACTTGCTTTTATGTGTCTTTTCGATAATTTATGTTCCTAAAGCTGATTAGATCAGGTTTGTACTTCCTAATTGAATTTTAACACGTACCACTCCCTGTAGGTTCGACCCCAACTCATTTGTTGGGTTTTATAATGCTTAATGATCGTTTACACCTAGAATTGGATGAGGTGTGCTTGAAACGTTACTAATCAAAATGGCGCCGCTGCCAGTGAGTGGTGTTGTTTAAAATTCTTTTATTGAAGTTTAATTGTGATCTTTGTAGTTATAGTTGAATCTACTTATTTTAGTTTTTGGTTTTGTGTTGCTTGTGTTAAACAGAGGAGGAGATGAGCGTAAACGGAAGTAAAGGTAGCCAAGTGGGCCACCAAGACGACATTGGGAACCTCAATGATGTTAATGACCCAAACCAAGTGGGTGGTGTTGGTGCCAATCGTTTACCTCCAGCTGAAGGAAATGCTGTTTTTCACATCACAAGCACAATGCTTCAGCTCCTACAATTAAAAGGACTATTTGGGGGGTTGGCTCATGAGGATCCCCATGAGCATATCAGGAACTTCGTGGATGTTTGTGGGCCGTTCTCATTTAAGAACATATCGCAAGAATCGGTCCGTCTCAGGTTGTTTCCGTTCTCTTTGATGGGTGAAGCTACTAAATGGATGGTTGAGTTACCGAGGAATCTATCACCTCTTGGGAAGAGCTGACCACAGTATTTCAAGTGCGATTCTTTCCCCCATCGAAGATGCTGACTCTAAGGGATGGCATCCAAGGTTTCAAACGCTTGGAGGGTGAGCCAATCCACGAGACATGGCTGAGATTTATGAAGTTGGTACTTCAATGCCCAACTCATGGACTTCCAGATAATGTGTTGCTACAACACTTTTATAGGAGCCTCGATTCGGTAAACAAAGGAGTGGCTGATCAACTTTCTCCGGGTGGTATAATTCAACAGCCCTATGCATTAGCGTCCTAAATCCTTGATTGCATGACCAAGATGAACAGGGCATGGTACACTCACGAAGAC
This sequence comes from Solanum etuberosum, assembly GCA_029582245.1. NCBI lineage: Eukaryota > Viridiplantae > Streptophyta > Magnoliopsida > Solanales > Solanaceae > Solanum > Solanum etuberosum. The sequence continues at coordinate 25,646 of JAJONR010004667.1, read as the reverse complement.
CAAGTCTCTCCTCTCACTTATAAAATAACAAAAGAGCAAATAGAAAAGGATCAATAGAGAGACCAAAACATCACCAAAATGATGAACCAGCTGGAGATCTTGGCTAAAAATGTCATGGGTGCTGGTGCAAGGAGTGTTAATGTTGTGGGTGTTGGTGGAGTAAACCCCGATGATGCAAAATTTAAAACGTTGTACAATGAGGAAGTGAACTTCCTAGCCAATCAAGGAGGAGGTTATCGTGAGAACTACCCAAGACCGGGTGGAAATCAAGGATGGAATAGAGATGAGGGCTGGAGAGACCCTGACAGTGAATGGCGTGTTCGTAACGCCACTTGGAATGAAAGAGAGTGGGGGAGAATGATAGGTATGTTCCTCCCCATGAGCGTCAAAAGCCCAAGGAGCCTGAAGGTGGCCGGACAGAAGATATGCTATCACGCATTCTCAACAAAGTTGAAGGGTCCGACAAAGTGTTGAAAGAGATGAAAGAGGATGTCTCGACTCTCAATCAGACGGTGACCTCTCACTCAGTCTCTATTAAGCAACTAGAGACCCAAATGGGTCAAATTTCTTCACATTTCAATCCAAGACAACAAGGGGGGTTGCCTAGTCACACAATGGCAAACCCCAAAAATAAAGCTTAATTTGGTATGCTCATCGTGCCACGATGTTAACTAAGGCTCTTCTTGGGAGGCAACCCAAGTTTTTAATGCTTTGGTTTTTGATTTTGAATAACGGGTGTTGATGGTGCAGGTTGAAAGGTGAAAAGTGTTGGAAAGTGGATGTTTTGGTGAGCCAAAATTCCAGTCGGCGACTCACCACACAGGTCGGCGAGCCCGACTTTAACCGCCGTTGGACCCACCAAGCCTGAAGTGGAAGTCTGTAAAACTCGATGGCCTGATTGCTTCATCGGCGACTCACCGAACAGGTCGGCAAGCTCGCTTTTGTCCACCGTTTGAACTCCCAAATTTCCTGGAGGTCTTGTAAAACTCGGCGAGGTAAAGTACCACTCGGTGGATCACCGATGGTGCCGCAAACTGAAAGGTTTTAAAGGCCAAACGGTTTAAAACTTTAAAATCCTTCATATTCTCTTATTTTCACCTCTCGTACTCTCTCACCCATTAGTTAATCCCCCTTATTTTACTATTTTACTCGCATTTTTGTTTGATCTCGTGCTCAGAATTGGAAATCTTTGCCGCCTAGCTATTCAAATTTGTAAATTTGGCATTAAGGTTTGTTTTTCGAACCCCACACTTTAAGTTTGTGGTTGAACTCGAATGCAATAGGTAAATGTGTTGCGTTTGATGTTGGGTAATTGCTTAAATTGTGTGTATTATGTTGGTTTCCCCGTGTTGATTTGAAATGCATCCCTAAGTGCTCAAATAGATCGATTCCCGTGTTTTGTGCGTTAAAATTGGTTCTTAACTGTTAGGTTGCGGTAATTTGTAATGGGTCTAGTTGGGTGAAGTCTAAGTATCCCCGAGTTGTGCCAAATGACGTAATTAGCCCAATGATGAAGCGTTTGACATCATTCTTAAGGGCAAAAGTCATCAAATGACCATTTTTTGCCAAATCGGGAGAAGTCTCAGTATCCTGAGGGCATGGGTCATATGGTTCTAGTGCTAATTGAATATTGTGTGTGTTTGATTTTAAATTCGGGGGCTACGGGCTTAATTTTGGGAAATGTGATTGAAAACTGGCACGTTGGGGCATTTGGTGAGCTGCGTCGAGTTCGCCGAATGGTTCGGCGGTTCCCCGAAGTCCCCCTCAGATTGCCTTTAATTTCAAATTTTAGTTGATTTCATTCTGTAACTTTCGGCTGGGAGCCTTAGATCGCCCTTTCTGTGCCCCTAACCCCTAAAATGCACTGTAATATTCCGCGGGCTACTTTAAGCTCGCCGAAGGGCCCTGAGCATCGCCGACATGCCTTAATTCTGGATATTTTTTGAGCTGGTACTTTCGGCGAGACCGATCTGGCTCACCTAAGTGACTCGGTGACTCACCGAATGGTTCGGCAAGTCATTCTGCAACTTGATTTATGCATTTTTCTTGAACAATTTCTAACACGTTTCTATGTGTTTTGCAGATATGGCTAGAACAAATTTGGAAAATAGTGGCATGCCGCCTCAAAAAAGGGCACGGGGAATTGTGATCAATGAGGGAGCAGCTGCTTCCAAAGCAAAGACCAAAAAGTCACCTCCGAAGGGAGGCAAGGGCAAGACTCCCGTAGCTGAGAGACCAGAGCATAACTCCGACAGTGAGGGAGAATCATTTGATTCTCAGGCTTCATTCTCTGAGCTTGAGGCTAACCAATTACTACAGGCCCGGCGAGCAGAGATTCGTGCAAAAGCTCGTAATGAACTGTCTAGGATTCCGGAGCCAACCCCTCCTACTTCAGATTCAGTGCCAGCTCCAGCAGAGACGGTGGTTCCAGCACCACCAGTTCAGGGTCCTCCTCCCTGGCTACTCAACCGATTAAAGGCCGAGGGATTGAGGACCATTTTGGAAGAAAAGAGACTGTCCACGGATGGTGTAGTGGACAGACACCCAAATGTGTGGAACACTCTACGGTTCCACAGGTTTGAGATCTTCACCAGGCCCCATGGCCCATATATTCCTACATAGGTCCGGGAATTTTATGCCGCTTACAGTGACTTGGTACTCCAGGAAAAGAAGAAGGCTAGTGCCTTCAGACCGGTAGAGTCTATGGTGGTCTGGGGGAGGACGGTGCGATGCGACAGCAATGAGATAAATACCGTATTTGATAGGGCCACAGACATCGAACAAGTATATCAGAGTATGATCACGACAAAGACTCTAGATGATCTGAAGGGTTGGTTAGCTCCCTTGATTTCTGACACCACCCCGAGGTGGATTGAGGCTGGAGCACCAATAGAAAAGAAGGACCTAAACGTAGCAGCTCGGTACTGGTTTGGCGTCATCAGCAGCACAATCATGCCATCACAGAATGAGACCATTCTCTACCATCCAAAGGTGGCCTGCCTCGGGTCCATCATAGCCAAGAAGCGGTTGAATCTGGGGTTGATTATAGAGTAAGAGATGGCCATGAGGGCCAAACAGTGACAGACGTCCCTTCCATTTCCAGTACTCATTACAGAGTTATGTCGTAAGGCTGCAGTTCCTCGTGATGAGAAGAGGGATATTTAGGTTACACCCACATCTTCCACCGACATCCGACGCATAGAGGTCGAGTACACACGGGACGAGGCTTATAGGAGGAGAGCAGATCCGGTGGATACATCCCCAGAGGTTGATATTGATTCTTTACCTACAGAGGCAGCCTTGCCTACTCGGGCCTCCGGGCCTTCAGGTACATCTACTTCAACTCCTTCCCAGTTCCTGAGTTCTTCTGCTGCTTCCCAGCCTCCTAGAGCTGCTTCTGGTACCACTGCCTCGAGGACCCCGATCACTCAGGCCATGCTCTTCAAGATGGGGCACCTAGCCCATTCTGCAGAGCGTTACACCGGGCATTGATGCCCCGACAGACAGAGTGACTGAGTAGACAGGATCATTTTTACCTTCCTCTCTGTTGTTTTTATTAATTATATTTGTTTTAGTTTCATTTGAGGACAACTGCTTCTTTTTGTTGGGTGGGGTGAGGTATTTCCATACCTACCCCTTGTGATTCTATTTTGTTTGTGAATAGTGGGTTTTGTTGATCTATATATGTGTTTTGATCTTGATATTGTGGATATTTTAGCTTGTGGCCCTTGTTTTGAATGTAAATGGTTTTGAACCTAATTTTTAAATTTTCCACCTCTTTTGTGTGTGATTGTGGCTGTTCTTATGCGAATTTGAATGTCAGTTATGATCAATACTGATGACTTAAATAGTGCTCTTAATTGAATGAAATGAATGTGCGGCTACGATGAGGCCAATGAAGTTGCATAGACAATGTGTGAACTTTTAGCATCTCGTTACGACTAGCCGGTTATCGAATGAGTCTCTTCTGATGAACATTGCACACTAGCTAAAAAGTGTGGAGTCTTGTTTGATATTGGTGCCAATGCCTTGTGTAATGAGATTAGTTTGAACACTGTGTGTGATGACACCTAGAATTTGCGATGTTGGTCCAGTTGACTAAGTGATGCAAGCACTTGAAATTATCTTAGGCAATAATTTTGAAGAGTGAAACAATTTGACAATATACCTCTTTTGTGGCCAACCTTGTGAGATGTGTGAACCTTGCTTTAACCCTCTTGAGCCTTATCCTTTTCTTGGAAGAAACTTGAACAATTGTGATCCCTCTTTATTCATTTACTCATAACTTTCATGAAGTGTGGTTTGTTGAATAGTCAACTTAGGCCAAAAGCCTAAGTTGGGGGTATGGTGAAAAGAGAAGGAAAATTAAGAAGTGTGAGAAATCCCCCCTTGAGTAATGGTTTTGAAAAAGATGGAACCCCTCCATGTAAAAAAAAAAGAGGAAGAAATCAAAGAAAAAGAATGAAAAAGTTGTGAAATAAAGTAGTGGAAGTTGCAAAAGAAATGGGGTATCCGGTAGTTCATTTGAAGTTGAATAATGGGATGGATTATGATCATGATTTAAATGTTAAAGAAAAGGAGAAAAAGTGATGTTCAGACCACGCTTCATGAAAGTAGAAGCCACTAAGCCTAAATGACAATACCTTGACACTCAGCCCCGTTACAAGCCGTGAAAAGAACTTTGTGATCTTGAGTGAACTGAAATGAATGTCGATTGTAAAATAAGGAAAAACCTATGGGTGAAGTCATGCATGTGTTCATCTTTGTGACTGTGAGAGTTGTATGTGATTTCGGAACTTTAAATTGTTGAGAAATTGTGTGTGACTATGGAATCATCTTTGTTGTGGGGGTATTTGAGTACCTTTGTTGAGCTTGAACTTGCATTTGAAGCAAGTATTGTGAACTTGAGTATCTTTGATAATGGTGAGTCACAATTTGAATCTTTTAGTGCAAAATTGATCATTGCATGAGTAAGCTGAACCTTGTTGTGTGCATTCATGTTGAGTCTTATGCAGCACTATTTGAGACATCCTTTTTGAACTGCTGATCTTGAGTTTTACTTGAGGACAAGCAAAAGTTTAAGTTTGGGGTGTTGATGAGTCAGATATTTGGACTCATTTGGGGCTTTGTTTATATAGATTTAGTCTCCTCAAATGCTTAATTTTTGCCATAAACTAATGTTAAAGCCTTGATTTTCAGGTATACGAATTGAGGAGCAAGCAAGGACACTAACAGGCAAAAAAGAACAAAACAAACTAAAGAAGTGAAGAAAGGCGAGCCTGATGATCGCCAAGAGCACTTGGTGAACCGCCGAGTAGATATTTTGACCGCCTAAAGTTCTAGTGTGCCAGCCCTGAAGGAAGAAACCAAGTCGGCGACTGAAAAGGGGCACTCGGCGTATCGTCGAGTAGTTCCGCGATGCCAAGAGTGATCACCAACAGTTACAGGACTTGAGGATGCTGAGAGCCAACACAAAAAGGCGATAGAAAGAGCAGAGGGCGGTTCGCTGAACCACTCGGCGAACCCGACTTACCTCGCCTAATGGCCCTTCGTGGCTTATTTTTGGCGACTATAAATTAGATTTTGAACAGTTAACTTAATATGTTGAATTAGTTTAGAACAGTTTTCTTTGGAGTTTTTGATAGTTTCTTAGTAGACTTGAAGGCTTTTTGAGACTCAATTTGGAAATTTTGCAAGTGGGTTTCAAATTTTCTGCAAATTGAAGCATTGTAAAGGCTTAATTACTCTTACCCAGTTGATGGCTAATCGATTTGGTAACCGTATTCACTCTTTTATGATGTTTGTCTAAAACTCCAATTCTTGGGGTATGATCATGTGATTATGGGTTGAATTAGTTTATGGGTATTGTTAATTACTAGTTTAAATGCTATATTGAAGTGGGTTTAATCATTAGCTGAGGTTTAATTTATGAATTGTAGTTGCAAATGCAGTTCTAATTTTGTGTTCTTAATTTGCTCAAGAGAGAAGTTTTAGGGCTAAGGCTTGTGATTAATGGTTTGTAGGTATTGGGTTGATTTGGGTTCAGCTCGAGAGTGAATCCTAAACCCAATCCTACCCATCTTACTCGAGAGAGAAGATGTATTAAGGTTGTGGGCTATTTTTAATTGCTATGCTTGTTGATGTTCGAGAGAAATCACTTGCAGCGGAATGTTATTCGAGATAAAGCTATTTGACTTATAGCCTAGCATACCCACTGATATTTAGCTATTTACTAGTAGTTTCAATTACCCATATATCGAAATTTGCCTATAATCGATCACATCCCGAGAATTCCTCTCCTATTGTTATTTCATCATTGTTTGACTGCGTTGTAGTTGATAATTGCAAACAACAACCCCCCAATCTGACATTTATTGTCACCCCATTTTAACTTGCTTTTATGTCTCTTTTCGATAATTTCTATTCCTATAGCTGATTAGATCACCTTTGTACTTCCTGATTGAATTTGAACACGTACCACTCCCTGTGGGTTCGACCCCAACTCATTTGTTGGGTTTTATATTGCTTAACGATCGTTTACACCTAGAATTGGATGAGGTGTGCTTGAAACGTTACTAATCAGCGTACAAGACCTCGAGAGGCCTCATACAAGCCACTTAGCATATCATAACATAAAGTAATAGAAATGATGTGGAAATTAAAACATTTCAAAACAATCAAAGGTCTTTATAAAGCGAGCGGAAGTCTAATACAATTGTCTCAAACCATCTAACCAATATAAATAAAATCTTGGGTCACAGCCCAAACAATAGTCCAAGACATAAAATGACAGAATCATAAGGGAACGGTGATCACATCCTTGAACACAATGAGGAATCACCAAATCTTCACTCCTTGGTCAACTATGAACCTAGCCACGAGTGTGAGAATCAATGTCGTCGGACCCTACATTTTGAAAAGAAATTTAGGCAAGAGTATGCGTTAGTACAAAAATTTACTAAATATGATAGCTAGCATAAACAACATAAACATCATGGTTAGCCAATATAAACCATAAGCATAATCAATGCACATAAATCATCAACATAATAAGAAAGGAACACTTCTCAAGCAACCTTACTTATCCTTAGTCAAGACTTGGGTCATCCGCCTCTAGTCAAGCTTACCTCATGGAAGGCATCTCAAGCAATAGTCCAAGCTACTCATTTTTCATATCATAGTTCACATTATTGATACTTACTTTTAAACACATAGGGATTCGCCTCTTTTCCTAGCTTACAAAGGCTAATGGGTATTCGCCTCTTGCCTTACCTACTTTAAGATCATGGGTACTCGCCTCCACAATCACTTCATATGACACGGATACTCGCCTCCATGTCCATTCATCATAATAGGAACGTGGGGAATCACCTCTTGTTCAATTCTAAGGAGTATGGGAAACCAACTTATATCTTTTTCATATGGAGTCAAGGGTTGTCGCCTCTAGCCTCATCAATTACTGAGTCTTTTAGTCTAGATTCATTTTAGGTGAGCAATCCTTTCAACCTAGAATCATTCATGTGAGAAAGCCTTTCACATTCATACATTCATAATTAATCAATTCATGTGGGAAGTATCCCTTCCACAACATTAACATCAATTACCAACAATTCATATCATAAGCTTTACTCTCAAAGCACTACATCTGATGATCATCATCTATGCTCTATTCTCAAGCAATTCGAATCATAATTCATCAATCCTATAAGGATAAGCCTAAACCCATAAAGTTTCCCTTCATAGCATCAACCCATTTATATCAATTCTAGGTTAGAATCATGGAATAGGCATGGGTACATGTAATTTCATCCTAAAAACATGATTTACTATCAATTCAATCATCAACATTCATAATCCACACAATTGGACAACATTGGAAGAAATCCTAACTCAAATCGGGAATTTCATCTTCACAATTGGGAAAAACTAGGGAAGTCTATGGATGGAAGGAATCCATGGATGAAAACCCATCATAACTTGATTATAATGCCCTCACAATCTTGAAGATTGGAGATTTGATTTGACCCTAGCTTCAATATCTTCCTTCTTCTAACTTCTAGAGAGAGAATATTTGAGAGTAGAACTTTGGATTTTCTTTTAGGATTTTGAGAGTGACTTAATTTGGGGGAATTTTGGGCATAGAATGCTTATATACCTTTCTAGGTTAGGGGTAAAATGACGTAGTATAGCTTTAAGAAACTATGAAAAGACTTTTAAAACCCTAAATTTTTAAAGGGACTGCATGCTAAGGCTCGCCCAAGGCACTGGGCGACTCGCCAAGTGAACCCTTGGCGACTCGCCAAGTGAACCCTTGGCTCGCCTAAAGTTCCAGTAACTCATTCCATGGAGGCAGACCACTAGGCGATGGAGGAGACCCTCTTGGCGATGCGCCAACCTGAACGGAGAGCCCCGACCAGGCTTGCCCAATTTTCCAGCACCTTGGGTCATGGGGACAATCCACTAGGCGACTGTGGGTGCACTTGGCGGATCGCCAAGTCACTTTGGCGACCACACTGCCCCTCGCCAAGTTGTCTTGGGAAGGAAATGTTTTCCTCTAACAAATTTCCTAGGTACTATAGGCTCTTGCCCTCTTCCATGGCTTGCTACCCCCACACACTTAGCCCTAGTTTAGTCTACTAGATTACGGAGTGTTAAAATCTTAGTGAAGGGTAAAACGACGTAGTATAGGAACTAATTAATTAGGAAAACACCAACTAACCCTGACAAATAACTGTCAGTTGTGACCCACGACAGACCACCAACGGACCGTGGACTGACTAATGTTCCATCCTGCACACTCTTCGTTAGTGGTTAAAGACTTTTTCATGGACCTATGACCCCTGGACCAAGAGGCGTGGACCCATCGACGGCTCGTGGGTCCAGCCGTGGTTCATGACCTGGAAAATTTTGAATGGCCATTCCATGGACCCACCTACGATCCGTGGTCTAACCCACGGGCCGTGTTTGGCAATCGTGGATGGCACCTGGTACTGCTAAAATTTGATATGGTGCCCTCTTTTGGATTTGGGGTGTTACAACTAAGCTTTCCTTTCTTACCAAACCTCATTACACCCTTCATGGGTGAAATTTTTAAGTAAACTCAATCATGAACATCAAACTCAAGATCTCTTCTTCTATCGTCCTATGACTTTTGTCGACTTTGAGTTGTTTTCAACCTTTATCTAATAAGTCAAACTTTCTCTATAGCCTCATGTAGCAACTCGGGACCTATTAGAGTAACTTCACCCACCTCAAACCATCTTATAGGAGATCTACACCTCTTACCATATAAAGCCTCAAATAGAGCCATATGAATACTCGAGTGATAACAAACTCAATCAATGGCAAATGGTCATCCCAATTACCTTTAAAATCAATCACACAAGCTCTTAACATGTATTCCAATGTTTGGATAGTACACTCCGCTTGCCCATCGGTTTGGGGATGAAAGGTCGTACTAAGGTTAACTCGAGTACCTAAACCCATTTGGAAAGACTTCCAAAACGGAGAAGTGAATTGGGTACCACGATCGGAAATAATGGACAAAGGCACTCCATGGAACTTTACCATTTCTCTCAAGTACATCTTACCATAATCCTCCGCCGAATAGGAAATATTGACGGGAAAAAAATGAGTTGATTTCGTCATCCGATCTACTATAACCCAAATTGAGTCATGTTGTCGTCGGATGCGAGGCAAACAAACAATAAAGTCCATGTGCAAATCTTCCCACTTCCAAGTAGGAATGCTAATGTCTTGGGATAAACCTCCGGGTTTCTGATGCTCAACTTTCACTTGTTGAAAATGAGAACACTTAGCCACAAATTCCGCAATATCCTTTTTCATCCCATTCCACCAATAGATCTCCCGCAAATCACAGTACAACTTGGTGGATCCCGGGTGAACGAAATACCGAGAACTATAGGCTTCTGATAGGATCTGTTCCCTCAAGTCATCAACATTGGGAACACAAAAACGACCTTGATATCTAAGCACTCCATCTACCCCTTGGGAGAAATCCTCAACAGATTTCTTAAGCACCGCTTCCTTTAAGTCAACAAAAATTGGATCAAGACCTTGCTTGGCTTTCACATCTTCCACAAAATATGATTCTGAGCTATTGTGGACCATAACCGAACAGCCATTCGGGCCAATCTATGTACATCTCGAACCAACTCTTTCTTATCTTCTTCAATATGAGCAACACTACCTATAGACAATCGACTAAGAGCATCTGCCACCACTATAGCTTTACCGGGGTGATAGAAAATACTCATATTATAATCTTTCAATAACTCAAGCCACCTTCTTTGGTGAAGATTTAGATCCTTATGATTAAACACATATTGCAAACTCTTGTGGTCGGTAAACAGATCTACATGCACACCATACAAATAATGCCTCCTAATATTTAAGGAAAAATACAACCGCCGCTAGTTCAAGGTCATGGGTAGGATAATTCTTCTCATGAATCTTAAGTTTCCTTGAGGCATAGGCAATGACTTTCCCATTTCGCATAAGCACACACCCTAGCCCAACTCTCAAGGCATCACAATAAACAACAAAACCATCAGTCCCTTCCTATGAAGTCAACACCGGAGCGGAAGTGAGTCTATCCTTCAATTTTTGAAAACTCTTCTCACATGCTTCAGACCATGTGAACCTAGCCTTCTTTAGAGTCAAAGCCGTTAAAGAAGAGGAAATCGAAGTGAACCCCTCAACAAACCTTCTGTAGTAACCGGCTAAACCTAAGAAACTTCTAATATCTGCAAGAGTTAGAGGTCTAGGCCAACTCTTGACCGCATCCGTCTTTTTAGAATCAACCTTAATACCCTTACTTGAAACAATATGGCCAAGGAAAGCTACGGACCTTAGCCAAAACTCACACTTGATAAACTTCAAAAAGAGTTGTTGGTCCTTAAGAAGTTGCAACACGATCCTCAAATGATCAATATGATCATCCTGACTTCTCGAATAGATCAATATGTCATCAATGAACACAATCACAGACATGTCGAGGTATTGTCTAAACACCTTATTCATCATATTCATAAATGTCGCCGGAGCATTAGTCAACCCAAATGACATTGCCAAAAACTCATAATCAACATACCGAGTTCGAAAAGCCATCTTAGGAATATCATCTTCGTTCACCCTCAATTGGTGATAATGTGACCGAAGATCAATCTTAGAAAAGTAACTCACTCTTTGAAGTTGGTCAAACAAGAAATATATCTTTGGAAGCGGATACTTATTCTTAATGGTCACCTTGGTCAACTGACGATAGTCAATACGCATACGGAGAGAGCAAAATCTTTCTTTCTAACAAACAAAACTGAAGCACCCCATTGAGAGATACTCGGTCGGATGAAACCATTATCCAACAAATCTTTCAGTTGTTCCTTCAACTGCTTGAGTTCTGTCGGAGCCATACAGTAAGGAGGAATATAAATAGGTTGCGTATCCGGGAGAAGGTCAATACTGAAGTCTATTTCCCTCTCAGGAGAAATACCGTGAAATTCATCCAGGAACACATCCAGAAATGCATTAACAATGGGGACCGACTCAAGAGTAGGGGTTTCGAAATCCACAACCCTCAACCTAACTAGATGGTAAATGCAACACATAGAAATCATCTTTCTAGCTTTAATATAAGAGATAAACTGACCCTTAGGCATAGAATTTCCCCCTTTCCACTCTAGGACAAGCTCATTCAGAAACTGAAACTTGACTACACGAGTTCTACAATCAATAGAAGCATAATATGAATGCAACCAATCCATACCAAGGATAACATCAAAGTCTAGCATATCAGGCTCTACCAAGTCAACAAGAGTAACTTTATGGGACAAGGAGACGGGATACTTTCTATAGACCCTCTTCCCACAATAGAATCACCAATAGGAGTAGAGATAGAAAAAGGATCTAACAACACATCCGGAAGAACATCAATCCTCATAGCCACTATAACACCTCATAATCTAGTAGTCTAAGCTAGGTGCTAAGTGAGAGGTCATGAGCCAAAGAAATGAGCCTGGGCAACCTTCACGTGGACCCATACAGGCCGTGAAGGGGACCACGAGGCGTGGTGCTGCCCATGGTGGCTCACAGTGAGGGACCAAGTGGAGGTCACCTCCCACGACCACCAAGATGACTCATGGTGGGGACCACGGGTCATGGTGATGGCCGTGATAGGCTAGGCAGTGACCTCCCAAAAGTCTTCCTAAATCGAGACCCTCCAAAGAGCCACTTGAGGGCTCGTGAAGGCCACTACGGGTCGTGGAGAGGGTCGTGAACGTAGTCAAGTGACCACGGCTTCCACTACGGGCTGTGTGGTCCTCGACGTGTCGTGGTACCCCTCGTGGGGTGGCTCGGCAACTTTTAAGTTCACCGGTTTTTGGGTTTTTTCCTATTTTAATTAAATCAAAGTTATGTCATTTTACCCAAGCCTAGAGAGGATTTGCAAGAAAAAGTCGAATAGACTGACCTACGAGACCCTTATATAAGTGATTTTAACCCCAAAACTCACCCGTTAAAGTCATTCTCTCGAAACCCAAAAGAAAAACCAAAGTTCTTCCTCTCAAAATATTTCTCTCTCTAGAACTTGAAAGAGAAGAAAGGGTTCAAGCTAGGATCAAGGTCAAGTCTCCATTCCTTAAGCATTTATGGGCTTTGATAGTAAGGTATGATGGCTTTTCATCCATGGAATCCTTGCATCCATGGAGACCCCAAGCTTCCCCGATTGAAAAGTAGAAATTCCCCAATTTGAGTTAAGGTTTTCTTCTAATGTTGTGGGTCTTGATGAATATTGATCCAAATGATTGGGTTATGATTGATTATGCATGAATTGATAGGAATACATATTTTTAGGATGAATTTACATGTACCCATGCTTAACCCATGTTTCTAAGTTGAAATTAATGTAAATGGGTTTTATTCCATGAAAGGAGAATTTATGAATTTAGGTGTATTCTTATAGGACAAATAAGACACATTATGAATTGCTTTGATATTGAAGCATATATGATGATTGTGATATACATTACTTTGAGAGTGAAGCTTATGTTATGAATTGATATTTTTTTATGTGATAGTTGTGGAAGGGATTTACCTACATGAATTGCTTATGTATGATTGTGAAAGGTTTTCTCACATTAAATGATTCTATGTTGAAAGGATTTCTCACCTAAAATGAATCTAGACTAAAGACTAAGAAATTGATGAGGCTGGAGGTGATAACCCTTGACCTCTAAATGAAAAGGATATGAGTTAATTACCCATATTCCTTATAACACCTCGGAATCTAGTAGAGTAATCTAGGGGCTAAGTAAAAGGTCATGAGCCAAAGAAATTAGCCTAGGCAACCTTCACGTGGACCCATACGGGACGTGAAGGGCACAACGAGCCGTGGTGCTGCCCGTGGTGGCTCATAGTGAGGGACCAAGTGGAGGTCACCTCCCACGACCACCAAGATGGCTCGTGGTGGGTACCACGGGTCTGGGTAATTCCCGTGATAGGCTAGGCAGTGAGCTCCCAAAAGTCTTCCTAAATAAAGACCCTCCCACGAGCCACTTGACGGCTCGTGAAGGCCACTACGGGATGTTGAGAGGGTCGTAAAGGTAGTCAAGTTTAATGGTGGCAACACCAAGCCACTGGTCAAGGACCACGTCTGCCACTATGGGCCGTGTGGTCCTTGACGGACCGTGGTACCCCTCGTGGAGTGGTTCGGCATGTTTTAAGTTCAGGGGTTTTTGGGTCTTTTCCGGTTTTAATTAAATCAAAGATATGTCATTTTACCCAATCCTAGGACCCCTATATAAGTGATTTTAACCCCAAAACTCACCCATTAAAGTCATTTTCTAAAAACCCAAAAGAAAAAGCAAAGTTCTTCCTCTCAAAATATTTCTTTTTCTAGAACTTGAAGAAGAAGAAAGGGATCAAGCTAGGATCATGGTGAAGTCTTCATTCCTCAAGCATTTGTAGGCATTGATAGTAAGGTATGATGGCTTTTCATCCATGGAATCCTTGCATGCATGGAGTCCCCAAGATTCCCCAATTGAATAGTAGAAATTTCCCAATTGAGTTAGGGTTTTCTTCTAATGTTGTGGGTCTTGATAAATATTGATCCAAATGATTGGGTTATGGTTGATTATGCATGAATTGATAGGAATACATGTTTTTAGGAGGAATTTACATGTACCCATGCTTAACACATGTTTTAAAGTTGAAATTGATGTAAATGGGTTTTATTTCATGAAAGGAGAATTTATGGATTTAGGTGTATTCTTATAGGATAAATAAGATAGATTATGAATTGCTTTGATATTGAAGCATATATGATGATTGTGATATACATTTCTTTGAGACTGAAGCTTATGTTATGAATTGATATTTTTTTATGTGATAGTTATGGAAGGTATTTACCCACATGAATTGCTTATGTATGAATGTGAAAGGTTTTCTCACATTGAATGATTCTAGGTTGAAAGGATTGCTCACCTAAAATGAATCTATACTAAAGACTAAGTAATTGATGAGGCTAGACCCGATTACCCTTGACCTTTAAATGAGAAGGATATAAGGTGATTACCCATATTCCTTATAAGTGAATAAGAGGCGATTACCCACATCCCTTAGAATAAAATAAGAGGCTACTACCCTTTATTCCTTGATGCTGAACAAGAGGGGACTCCCCACGTTCCTATAATGATGATTGGACATGGAGGCGAGTACCCGTGATCCTTATAGAAAGACATGGTGGCGAGTACCCGTGTCACATGATGTTGGGCATGGAGGCGAGTACCCATGATCCCATATGTTGGACAAGAGGCATCTACCCATGATCCTTTATGTAAGGCAAGAGGTGAATACCCATAATCCTTTATAGGAAGGCAAGAGGCAATATCCCATGTCTATAAAAGATAAGCTAAATATAAGAATGATAGCTGATGATCTTGGATTGTTGCTTGTGTTCCCTTCCATGATGAGTAAGGATGAATTGAGGTTACTTCAAGAAGTATTCCTTCTATATTGAAATGATCTATTATGTGCATTGGTTATGCTTATGACTTATGTTGTCTAACTCTTATGGTTGTGTTGATGTTTTTGCAAGCTATCATATTTAGTACATTCTAGTACTAACGAATACTCATGCCTACATTTCTTATCCAAATATAGGGTCCGGCGTTCCCGACTCTCATCCATGTGGCTAGGATCCATAGTAGAGGAAATATTGAAGATTCGTGAGTCCTCATATCATTCCAGGATTTGGCCACCATTTCCTTATGTTCTTTTCATTTTAGTTTTTGAACATTGTTGTATGGGCGGTGTCCCAAAGATTCTAATGTATTACATGGGTTTTGAGACAAGTGTATTAGACTTCCGCTTTGTGTTATAAAACTTTGATATTGTTGAAATGTTTTAAATCTTGTCGATTTTCTATTATCTTGACTATGAAAGATAAGTGGCTTATATGAGGCCTCACGGGGTCTTGTATGCCATGTTACGTCTAGGGTGTACCCCTGGGTCGTGACACCCACATATGGGGTCACAAAAGACAAGGTAGTACCGGGATCAAGCAAAGCATAAACATAAAGTTTGAAGACTTTCAACATACCAGTAACCACATCGGGAGAACCCTCTTGTTCACCACGAGTTTGAAGTGCATAGAATCGGTTTTGCTTGGGAGAATTGGAACCTGAACCACTAGGACGAGCTTGCTTACCCTCTCTTCCTTTAGCCATAATCATCGGGCAATCCCTCATCTTATGACCACTTTTACCATAACTGAAGCAACCATCCCAGCTGGCTAGGCACTTACCCTTGTGCTTCTTTCCACACCTAGCACAAGTAGACATAGGCAATGAAGATCCACTACCATTCCCTCTTTAAGGCTTAGGGTTAGACACCTTATTTTTGTTGAACTTAGGCGGAGCATTGGAGGAACCTTCACCAGAAAACTTTTGTCGAATCCTAGGATGAAGATGTCCCTCGGACCTTGCATGAGAGAAATTACCATCACCGGTTTTAGCCCTCTTTGTCTCCCTAGACATTTCCTTAAGTTTCTCCTCTTCGATATGATGAGCATGAACCATTAGACAAGAGATGTCCATGTCATTAATGAGCATGGCGGTACGACACTCTTTAACCACCATTTCAGACACACCCGAAATGAACTTACTCATCATTTCCCTTGAATCGGCAATCATTATTGGAGCATATTTAGACAATTGTGTGAACTTCAAAGCATATTCCCTCACACTCATACTTCATTGATGAAGGTTGATGAACTCAAGCACCTTTGCTTCCCTCATCTCAAGGGGAAAGAACCTATCAAGGAAAGCAACCTTAAACTTCTCCAAATCAAGGGGACCCGCATCTTCCGGCCTTCCTTCTTTCCATTGGTTGTACCATATTTGAGCCACACTCTTAAATTAATAAGTGTCCAACTCCACCTTTTCCACCGACGTCACTCCCATGATAATCAAAACCTTATAAACCTCATCAATGAACTCTTGAGGATCTTCCTCAACCTTAGAACCATGAAACTCCGGAGGATTCCTCCTAGTGAAGTCCCTCACTCTAGATGCCATCATACCCATATTTTGGTTCACGGGAACATCACCTCCCTATTGGCTTTGGCGGTCACGGATTCAGTCAACACTTGAAAAGCATCCCTAAACTCTACATTAGTCACTTGCTCGGCCAAAGGATCGACTGGAACTTAAGGAGCTTGGAGAGGAGCTTCTTGTTCCGCATTCTCCCTCACATTCCTTCTAGCATAAGCTCTTCGAGTATCCATATCCAGTAGAGCATCTGATAAGGATTAGGAGAGAGACCTTATAGAGTTAAACTTTATCGCACGACTTTAGAGTAATGAAAGAAGTGGACTTTCCTAATTATCCTGTAGCCTCTCATTTATAAATGTGGAGCGCTTCACACTCATGAACAAGACTCTACTCGACGTGACTTATGAGACATCCTAGGACCATTCTAAACCTTGTGCTGTGATTACAAAGTTTGTCACGACCCAGGGGTACCCCCTAGATGTAACATGGCGTATAGGACCCCGAGAGACCCCATACAAGCCACTTAGCATTCATAACATAAGAAATAGAACAAAAGAAATAAAGAAGACATTTCAAGCCCAATAGTTTTATAAAAGTAAAGCGGAAGTCTAAAACACTTGTCTTTTTAGCCATCTAGTACAATAGAATGAAATTGGGCCTAGCCAATACATCATGTCCAAAACTGAACTAAGAACAATAAAAATCCATCCTCGAAGCATGAGGACTCACTAAAGCTCAAAAACCTCGCAATCAACCACTAGCCACGAAACTGAGGACCCTGACTATCAGACCCTACATTTGGGGAAATGTAGGCAAGAGTATGCGTTAGTAAAAAATAATATACCAAGTATGATAGTTATGCATACAACATTTAAATCATACTAAAATATAACATTTCATGACATGCAATTGATCAAGCTAAAACATGATATAAAAGGGTTAGAAAACACAAGTCATAAAACATGGACAATGCAAGCTAACATCTTTAAAGACTTTAAACACATATGAGATAGTCCTTAAAGTAACCTTAGTTCATTATTATTGTGGGAATTAGCCTTAACTGAAATAGATACCATGTGAGCTATACATGATTCCCCGGTTTCTCCCACACCGAAAAGGGTTGTCCTACTTGCCAAGGTAAGGACCATGAACTTCTAGCTTAGGTGGATCCACTAGCTAATGTCTATCTATACAATCTTCATATGGGGGCACATAGGTAAGGGATAAGGAGATTGCTTTTAGAAACCCAACCTCTACTAATGGGAGAGCTTTCATCTCAATATCCTCTTGATGCTAAGCATAAATCCCACGGAATAGTCATTTCTTACTTGTTCTTATTATCAATGGAAGGGAACGTCATCTTGCCAATCCAAGCTAAGTCATTAGGATAGCTCTTTATCTTTGATTCAATTAGGTGAGAAAACCTTTTAACCCTAGATTCCTTATTTTGTGAGAAAACCTTTCATAATCATATTTTCATGTGTATATGAGAAACTCCTTTCAACAACACAACAACAACATCATCATTGATACTTTACTCTCAAAGTATTCTTAAAACAATAACATAGATTTCATAAGAACATGCATAATTCCATTATTTACCTTACAAGGTTCACAACCCACTTTCAATCATCAACATTTAGAAAACATGGGTTAGATATGGATTTCATCATAAATTCATGTAATTCTTTCAATACATGCTTGGTTTCATAAAACTCTTCCTTCATAATCAAAATTCCACATCATATGATCTTAACTTGGAAAAATATCGAGATTACATGGGCTCATAGGGGAAACATCATAAAATCATAGTATTTCATCAATTCATGCATAAGAGATCATAATTCAATCATTTAAATCAATAATCAAGAGAACCCATGACAATTGAAGAAAACCCTAACTCAATTAGGGATTCCTAACTTTAAAAATAGGAGAATTTGGGAACTCCAACAATGGAAGGAATCCATGTATGAAAACTATCATACCTCAAAGCCAATTTCTTATCTTCAATGGAGGAATTGAGACTTGACTTGAAACCCTAGGTTGAATTCTTCTTCTTCTAGCTTTCTAGAGAGAGAAATATTTGAGAGTTCTTCTTTTTGGTGAATTTGAAGAGAATAAAGTGAATGAACTAATTTGGGGTTGGAATCACTTATATAAGGATCTTAGTGAAGGGTAAAACGTCGTAGTATAGGGATAAAATAATTAGAAAAGGACCCAACTGCCCCTAAAACTTAACTGCCAGCCATGACCCACGGACCCCTACCGACGGACTGTGGACTGACCGATGGTCCGTCCTGCATGGCCGTCGTTCATGGTCAGAAGCTGGATTCTGGGGGTCTGGACCACGGGCCCTCAACCACGGATCATGGTCTGACCGACGATTCGTTGGTCAGGTTGTGGTTCTTGACCTTCTGCCTGAAGTTAGGGTGAGAAACCACGGACCACACCTACGGTCCGTGGTCCCATCCACAGGCCGTGGTTGGCCGCCGTCAATTGGCACCTGCAACTTATGGAAATTGTTATTTTACCCTTTTTCGAATCCAGGGTTTTACATCATTAGTAGACTGCCCTACTCAATCCTAAAGATGGTGTCTCCATTTGTTAAGTTGTATGGAGAGAAACCTGATTACAACATCCTAAAAGGTGTTTGGGTGTAGATGTTTTCCATATATCAAGGGTAGCAACAAGTTTAGTCCAAAGACTTACCCTTGTGTGTTCATAGGGTACAACAGCTTACACAAAGGATATAGATGTTATCATCCCTCTAGAAGGAGGGTGTATATATCAAGACATGTTGTGTTTGATGAAAACACATTAACCTATGTGTCTCCAATTCAATCTCAGACTAACATTGATGTCTCACGTCACCTTGCTACTTTTGTTGAATCTCTCTCTAAACTGCAAGAACATGATAATCATCATTCAGGGGAAGTACAGTCTGATAGTACGCAAGTTACTGGTTAAAATGCTACTACTACAACACATATACTCCTTGATTATGAGAGTGTTATTGACCCTTATCACAACCCAGGGGTACCCCCTAGATGTAACATGGCGTACAGAACCCCGACATACTCCATACAAGCCACTTAGCTCTCATAACATAAGAAATAGAACAATAAGAGTAAAACCGTTCAAGTCCAAAACATTTTATAAAACAAAAAGCGAAAGTCTAATACACTTGTCTCATCATAGCCATCTAATAAAATAGTATGAAATTGGGCATAGCCCATACATCATGTTCAAAAGAGAAAATACATGAAATAAGCAAGACAATAAGAGTCCGTCCTCGAAGCATGAGGACTCACCAAAGCTTGAGAATCAATCAAATCACCCACTCTCCACGAAACTGAGCACCCTGAATATCGGACCTGGCATTTGGGAAAAATGTAGGAAAGAGTATGTTTTAGTACAAAACAATGTACCAAGTATGATAGCCATGCATAAAAATATTTAAATCATGCTAAAGGGGACATTACATTTCATGACATGCAATTAACCAAGCTAAAACATAATATGAAAGAGTTATAAAACATAAGTCATAAATCGTGGTCAATACAAGCTAACTTCTTCTTTTAAATCTTTGAACTCATATGTGATACTCATTGATTAACCTTAGTTCATTGTTACTTGTGGGGAAATTAGCCTTAACCGATATAGAGACCATGTGAGCTATAACATGATCCCCCGGTGTCTCCCACACCGAAAAGGGTTGTTCTACTTGCCTAAGGTAAAACCATGAACTTCTAGCTTAAGTGGATCTACTAGCTAAATCAACCTCTGTGGGCACATAGTTATGAGATAAGGAGATTGCTACTAGAAACTCGGCCTCTTCTACGGGAGAGCTTCCATCTCATAAGATTGCTTCGGAAACCCGGCCTCTACTACGGGAGAGCTTCCATCTCACTATCAATATCCACTCAGTGCTAAGCATAAATTCCCATGGATTAGTCATTTCTTACTTGACTTAATTACTCATGAAAAGGTTCCCTTGGACAACAAATTCAAGCTAGTTTCATTAAGATAGCTCCTTGTCTTTGATTGAATTAGGTGAGAAAGTCTTTCAACCTAAGAATCCTTTCTATGTGAGAAAACCTTTCACATCATGCTAGTATGTGTTTTAGTGAGAATACCCTTTCACAACACAACATCATCTTTGGTACTTTACTCTCAAATCACCCTTAAAACATTTGCATTGATTTCATAAGAAAATATATAAGTCCATAATTTACCTCCTTGAGGTCAAAACCCAATTTCAATCATCAACTCTTAGAATACATGGGTTAGATATGGATTTCATCATAAAATCATGTAAAACTAGTAATACATCCTTAATTTCATAAAACTCTTCCTTGAAGATCAAAATCCCACAACATATATGTTCATGACTTGAAAACATAGGGATCACATGGGTTCATAGGGGAATTCATCATAAAAGCATTGAAATTCATCAATTCATGCATAGAAGATCGTAGTTAAATCATTTAAATCAATAACGATAAGAACCCATGCTAATTGAAGAAAATCCTAACTCAATTGGGGAATTCTACCATTTGAAATAGAGGAATTTGGGAACTCCATGGATGGAAGGAATCCATGGATGAAAACTATCATACCATGAATCCAAATGCTAGCCTTCAATGGAGAAACTGGAACCTTATCTTGAAACCCTAGGTTGAATCTTCTTCTTTTTCTTCTTCTTCAAGTTTCTAGAGAGAGAATATTTGGGAGAGGAATTGGTTTTCTTTTGTGAAATTGGAAGAATGAAGTAAATGGGGTGAATTTGGCGGTTAAAAGATTTATGTAGGAGTCCTAAACATAGGCAAAACGACATAGTGTACGAACTAATTAAATTGGAAAAGACCAAACTAACCCTGAAAATAACTGACAAATGACCATCCATGGACCCCAGTCGACGGACCATGGTCTGACCTACGGTCCGCCCTGGTGAACTGTGGTTGGTCATCAGAAATTGATTTTTGGGCCCTCGAACCACGGACCGTGGTCTGACCAACGGTCCGTTGGTTCAGGTCTTGGTATCGATCCTTATGGGACTGTTTTGGGCAGCCATCCACAGACCACACCTGCGGTCCATGGTCCCTTTCACGGACCGTGGGTGGCCGGCAAGGTTTGGCACCTGCAACATATGGAAACTGCTGTTTGGTCTATTTTGAATATGGGGTGTTACAATATCTCCCCCATGGGATCATTAGTCCTCGAATGAGATTTAAACTGGTTCTAAAAGAGTAGGAGAGGAACTAACAACCCAACCTACAATGCAATGCATACAACAAAGGAAGAACTATCGACTCCAAGATAGGACGTTCTCAAAACATCATAAGAGGGGTGACACTAAGTCTAACAGCCCATCATGGATACAATGCACAAATCAAGGAGGAAACATCAACTCCATCTAAACATACTCAATGCATCAAAAGGAAATAGAAACTACATCTATCAACCAAATATGCATGAATTCTCAAAATTTCTCATGTTCAAGGAGGAACTACCTTCTCCAAGCTAAAATCATGCTCAACACAATCTCATGGAGCCTCTATGCAATTTACTCTCATAAGCATAGCTAATGCATGTTCATCAATTCATATCATGAAGTCTAAACGCAACTAATACTCAATGCACAACAATATAAGGAAAATCAATCATATAAACTCATTTTCTTTCAAAATACAAGTTTTCATGAACATGCATAATCATAAGGAAATCATGAAAACACAGGACTCCCAAAACAAGAACAACTCAAGAGGAACTCTTTACCTCAAGCTAGAATAGGAGTAGAAGGAAAAAGATGAGGATGTCAGGACTTCATATCGGCCTCGGCCTCCCAAGTAGCACCCTCAACTAACTGATTCCTCCAAAAAACTTTCATGGAAGCTATTTCCTTGTTTCTCAATTTCTTGACTTGCCGGTCTAGAATCTCAACAGGAACTTCCTCATATGAGAGACTCTCATCAACTCCCAAACCCTCTAGGGAAACTATGGATGTCGGATCACCAACACACTTCTTCATCATTGAGACATGGAAAATGGGATGCACTGATTCCAACTCATTTGGAAAATCTAACTCAAAGGCAACCTTGCCAACACGTCTCAAAATCTTATATGGGCCTACATATCGGGGACTAAGCTTCCCTTTCTTACCAAACCTCATTACACACTTCATGGGTGAGATTTTCAAGTAAACCCAATCGTTAACCTCAAACTCTAGATCTCTTCTTCTCACATCGACATTTAGATTTTTGCTGACTTTGAGCTGTTCTCAATCTCTCTTTAATGAGTCAAACTTTCTCAATAGCCTGATGAACTAGCTCGGGACCTATTAGGGAAAATTCACCCACCTCAAACCAACCTATGGGAGATCTACACCTCCTACCATACAAGGCCTCAAATAGAGCCGTATCGATACTTGAGTGATAGCTATTATTATAGGCAAACTCTATCAAAGGCAAATGGTCATCCCAATTACCCTTAAAATCAATCACACAAGCCCTTAAAATATCTTCCAAAGTATGGATAGTACGCTCCGCTTGCCCATCAGTTTGGGGGTGAAAAGTCGTGCAAGGCTTCACTTTAGTGCCAAGACCCTTTTGGAATGACCTCCAAAACTGAGAAGTGAATTGGGTCCCACTATCGTAAATAATGGACAAAGGCACTCCATGCAGACTTACCATTTCTCTTAATTACATCTTGGCATAGTACTCCACTGAATAGGAAACCTTGACGGGATGGAAATGAGTCGATTTTGTCATCCAATCTACTATAACCCAAATAGAGTCATGATGTCACCGGGTGCGATGCAAACCAACAATAAAGTCCATATTCAAGTCTTTCCACTTCCAAGTAGGAATGCTAATATCTAAGGATATACCTCCCGGTTTCTTATGCTAAACCTTTACTTGTTGGCAATTTGGACACTTAGCCAGAAATCCCGCAATATCCTTCTTCATCCTATTCCACCAATAGACTTCCCGTAAATCATGGTACATCTTGGTGGCTCCCGGTTGAATGGAATACCGCGAACTATGGGCTTCTGTCAAAATCTGTTCCCTCAAGTCATCAACATTTGGAATACACAAACGACCTTGGTATCTAAGTATCCCATCTCCCCCTTGGGAGAAAGCCTCAACGGATTTCTTAAGTACCGCCTCTTTCAATTCTACCAAAATTGGATCAAGACCTTGCTTGGCTTTCACATCCACCACAAAATATGATTGATTAAAGTTTCAAAAACACCTCATCCAATGCTAGGTGCAAACTATCGTTAAGCAGTATAAAACCCAACTATTGAGTTGGGGTCGAATCCCACAGGGAGCGGTATGTGTTCAAATTCGACTATGAAGTACAAATGTGATCTAACTAGCTATAGGAATAGATATTATCAGAAAAGGACACATTACAAATCAAATGGGTGACATCAAATGTCAGATGGGGGTTTTGATTTGCAATTATCAACTACAAAGTAGTAAAATAGCAATGAGATAAAAATTAGGAGAGGAATTCTCGGGATGTGATCGATTATAGGTGAATTTCGATATATGGGTAATTGAAACTACTAGTACATAGCTAAATATCAATGGGTAGGCTAGACTATAATTGAAATAGCTTTCTCTCAAACAACTATTCCGCTTCAAGTGATTTCTCTCGAACATCAACAACCATAGCAATTAAGAACAACCCAAAACCTTAATACATCTTCTCTCTCGAGCAAGATGGGTAGGACTGGTTTTGGATTCACTCTCTCGAGCTGAACCCAAATCAGCCCAATACAAACGAATCATTAATCAATAATTTTAGTTCTAAAACCTCTCTCTTAAGCAAGCCAAGAACACTAAAATAGAACGGCATTTGCAACTACAATTCATAAATTAAACCACAATTAATGATTAAACCCACTTGAAAATAGTATTTAACCTAGTAATTAACAATACCCACACACTAATTCAACCCATAATCACATGATCACACCCCAAGAGTTGGAGTTTTAGCCGAACATCATAAAAAGATAAAAATCGATACCGAATCGATTAGCCATCAACTGGGTAAGAGGAATTCAAGCTTTACAATGCTCCAATTCGAAGAAAATTTGAAACCCACTTGTAAAATCTCCAAATTGAGTCTCAAAACCTTCAAGTCTACTTAGAAACTTCAGAGAAAACTGTTCTACACTAAGATGGATTAAAAATTCTATACTAAATTATTGTTCAAAATGTAATTTATAGTCGCCGAAAATAAGCCATGAAGGGCCACTCAGCGAAGTAAGACGGGCTCGCCGAACCACTCGGCGAGCCGCCCTTTGACCTCTTCCATCGCCTTTTTGCCTTATCATTCAGCATCCTCGAGGTTTGTAACTTTGGGCGATCTATCTTTGCTTCACGAAACGACTCGGCGATTCACCGACTGCTCCTTTTCGTTGCCGACTTGGTCTCTTCCTTCAGGGCTTGGCACACTAGAACTTTAGGAGGTGATATTAGCCACTCGGTGACACGCCGAGTGCTCTTGGCGATCTTGAGGCTCGCCCTTCTTCATTTCTTAAGCTTGTTTTGTTCCTTTTTGCTTGTTAGTGTCCTTGCTTTGCTCCTCAATCCATATACCTGAAAATCAAGGCAATAACATCAGTTTATAGCATAAATTAGGCATTTGAGGACACTAAATCTATCAAAACAAAGCCCTAAATGAGTCCAAATCTTGGACTCATCAACACACCCAACTTAAACTTTTGCTTGTCCTCAAGTAAAACTCAAGATCAGCAGTTCAAAAAGGATGTCTCAAACAGTGCTGCATAAGACTCAACATGACTACACACAACAAGGCTCAATTTACTCATGCAATGATCAATTGTGCACTCAAAGATTTAAATTGTGACTCACCATTACCAAAGATGCTCAAGTTCACTATACTTGCTTCAAATGCAAGTTCAAGCTCAACAAAGGTACTCAAATGCCCTCACAACAAAGATGAATCCATATTCACACACTATTTCTCAGCAATTTAAAGTTCCGGAATCACATACAACTCTCACACTCACAAAGATGAACACATTCATGACTTCACCCATAG